>VZTN01015714.1:121603-158507 GCA_013400515.1 Erpornis zantholeuca | reverse complement strand
AAAAAAACAAACAAACCCATATTACAATATTAGTCTTATTTCTTAAGTTAAAACAATGCAAAATATTTTGCTACCAATGAAGTGATATCTTCCAAGAGAAAAACATGCCACTGAGAATCACCTTGCTCAGTCTGCGTAGGCCACGAACAGTTCATGGAATTTTTCATCCCTCTGGAGTAGCAGGACAGAAACCAGAATTTTAAAAAGACCACACCTTCTATATCTGAGGCAGAGGGGCTGCAGAAGCCCCTCTATCTTTATAAAGTGGGCAATTTGAAAATAATCTAGTACCTAGCCATAATTCCTATGGTTGGCCACTTTGAGTAAATCCCTGACTTAGCCAAGCTCGCTATAATTCTCCACATATTCTTGTTCTGCTTTGCATTCGCACCTGTCCAGCAGAGACTCAAGGACCAGAATGTGGCCCTGGGTAGCTGTCAGAACAGACTCATGCACTCATTTGCTGCTTCATTTTGAGCAAACTGCTTGCAGAGGGAAGGCCAGGCTGTGTTTTCAATCATGCCATAATATACCTGGATTATTGCCACTGCCTTCGTGGGCTGGAGAGCAACCCGGATCAAAATCTTGAGGGAAGTCCCAGGGGTATTTTAACATAGGTCTGCTCTTTGTTGGCCTTTAGAGAAAGTGGTAGTCAGGCTCAGGGTGGGAGAAGTAAACAAACATATACACATCCACCATTGCTTCTCCACTTCAGAGACTGTCCGTGGAATCCCAAACATCTGGAGTTCATTACCATGCTGGCCTCATTGAAATAATTGTTTCATTAGCTTCCTTTCCACTTTTTCTTTCTCTCCTCCCTTCTGTTTTCCTCACCACCCAATTCCTGGGTGTGAAACTCGGTTTCCAAAAAACCCCTCTAGAACTGAGCTTCGTCCATGGGAAATTTGTCTGTAGGAAAATATTTCTATTCAGACTTATACAAACATTCTCAGTACTTATAGCATCCCATCATTAGCAAGTTTCCTCTCCTTACAGCAACTAAAACTACAATTTTTTTTTCCATTAGCTGCTCAAAAATTTTGAAGCAAGCAAGCTGAGAAAGGTACATTTATTTGGCTTATGAATCCCTATAGTGTGTATGTGTGTATATATATATATACATACACACACACCTTTATACTTACAGGAACTCCCACATCTAAATCCATGTTAAATCTAGGTTGCCTCTTGACTGGGAAATGAGAGTGCAGGTCTGAAGCCTCTTATCAGAACCTCATTAAGGAAGAGAACACCTTCCTCAAGTGGAGGATGGAGGCCATTCTCAGAAAAACAGGAACTGAATAATCCTGCCCAGAGGTGAAAGCTGGAACAGTCCAAAATGCCACGTTAGCACCACCAGAGCTCCAAACAATACTTGTCTCAGAAACACCAAATGGGGCATAAGAATTTTGTTTTTTCAAATTTTGCTTGTCCTTCAAAAAAAAAAAAAAAAAAAAAAAAGAAGGGAATCAGGATGAAACCTTTTTTGTTGCATTATGACAGAAGCAACAGCTGTGAGGGCATGATGACACAGCTTCTGTCTGAGCAGCGGGGGCCAGAGCAGAGCAAAACCTCAGCAATGTAAACAGAGACCTGGTGAAAAGCGTATGGTTCCACAGACCCACAGCAAAGCCAAGCCTCAAACTGCAGCACTTTTCCGTGCCTTCATTACCATCTGTCACCGTGGCAGATGGATGGTGTCTGTCTGCCTGTACCCTTGGGGTCGTCTGTTGGCTCAGGACCCCCAGCTGCCACACAGAAGTGTCCAAGGACCAAGGGTGAACATGCCAGTGCAGATCCATGCCCCACCACTACCGTCTCCCGACACTCAGTAGAGATTAAATGCCTGAAAGAGGAGAAGTGGGAGACCTCACGATCCTCTGCACCATCCTCCGGGCATGTTGGGTTTTCATCTTGCAAATCCGGCACCCAGAGTGAAATGCAAACCGATTGTTGCTGCTTGCCATAGGTTTTTAGGTGGAGATAAAACACTTAGGAGTTGCCACTCTGAATAGAGCACCCTGAACACAAGGAGGGTGTTGAAACCTGGTCCTAGGCCAGGTCTTTGGTGAAGGAACAGCTCCCAAGAACCTGGCATACAAATTCCTCTCAAAGAGGTCCACTCTCTGGGCTGCTTCCTGCAGACCAACACTGTCTAAGCACTCTTCACCCTGCAGAGAGGGGGTATTTATCAGACCAGGGAGGTCCTCCAGTGCCAGCCTTCAGAGCTGACCACAAGACTTGCAACTTTTTTGGTTGCAGGAAAGGGTATTAACAATAACTGTTATTATTGTCATATGCTGAAATATGAAACACATCCTTCAGGAGAGAATAAGACTGAATACTTGAAGCAAAGTCTGTTTAGACTGAGGAACTAAAATCCAGCCCCTGAAGAGAAAAATTACAATGTAAACAAGCACAGTAATGTTATCCAGCCATCTGGTTTAAAAGAGAGCAGATTTAAAACCAAGTCCTTGGTCTTGTTGAGTTTCACTCCTGATGACTTTATTTTGGGCCTACTGTATCTGTAGAAATTGCTATCTTCATAGTTAGTTATTGTTACTTTGGCTCTGGGAAAGAATTTGGAAGAATTTGGACGAATTCCAAGGAAGTAAAATGCCTGGGCTGCAGACCTGGCAGAAGTTCCCTCAGCAGGAATCCAGAGAGTTAAACTGATGGTGGACAGTCACCTTATGGCCTCTCTTTGCTTAAACATTACAAGAAGGCTGAGAAAGTGAAATTCTTCTGTGGTCCAAGGCATTCCCTTCACACATTCCAGTATGTGCTTCTCAGCTTCTCTGACAGCCACATATCCAGGGTGATGTCCTGTTCAGAGGTTTGACATGTCATCTCTTAGAGGGGTAAACCAGCTTATTCCTCAGCCAAGTAAAAAAAAGCAAATGGTGGGTGTATAAAAACATAACTGCTGTGGAAAGGGTACCTAGAAACTTGTGATTTCTCTCCAAACAGATGGTTTGGAGACATCATTGTAAGATGGTATTTGTAGGCACCATTGAAAAGAAAAATGAGAGGTATTTCTTCCACAACACCTCAAAGTAAGAGGCTGAAATCTTTGCTGTTAAGTAGTGTAGATACTGATGGAAGAAAGTGCTGGGGATTTAAAAAAAGGGGAAAAAAATAAAAAGAGATAAATTTGGGTTGAAAAAAAATCAAGGACAAAACACTACCATAAGCACAGATAATTATTTAATATAAATAGATGGTTAATTACTGTGGAAAAAGAAACCACTGGTAAAGCTGCCTGCCAAATTATAACCTGCTTCTTTCATGCTCTCCTAGGCTCACAGGCAGGACATCAGGCTGGACACATAGCCTTGATGTGCTACATTTGCTGTTCATTTGAGTTTGGTTTAAGGTCCGCAATGAAATCCCACAATAGGCTTGGCAACTGGACCCACAATTTTCATGTGCAAGAAGCAACTGCGTGCTATACCTTAACTGTGAAGCAAGGTAATTTTAAAGTTAATTTTCAGTCTCCCAAAAATTCGGGAGTTATGCCTTAGCATCTTTGGTGGTGTAAATATGAGTAGCTGCACTCAACACATTTCCAGCAGAAATGTAGATCCTGAGGGAATTAAGTTTTGCTCTGATGGGCACAGTACCAACCTCACAGACCTGAGGTGGGATTCTGTGCTCATTCACAGAACAAACTTCATTCTGCAGCACCAAAGAACTTCTTTTGCACTAAGTGTGATGATGTTTCATTCATTCTTTGAAAAGAAAGTGCTAAGCTGAAGACCTCAGAGTTTGTCTGCCTCTCAGACTGATATTAAGCACATTGATAACTTAGATATTTGAGAAAATAGCACCTCTGCTGATATGTTGATAAAACTTCAACCCAAAAAGGCATGCATGCCTCTGGTGAGTTAAAGAACATGGTTGCTGTATCTTCATCTTCTGGAGGAATCACAATAATCAAAAACCAGGCTTTTGCTGTTGGACCCTTTCCATTGCTGGGTGTAACTCTTAAGACTCTTGTTACTTTACACCAAAACTCTTTAAGAAAACATTATCTCCCTTTCTGTATCTGTAAAGTATTATCAAGCTCTGATCCTATCTAGGGGCCTTATTCACTGTTATCATCTTAGCTAAATAAATAATGACGCTATTACAATGATGGGGCAACAAATTACATGTATTGAAAATAAATGTCTGCAGCCTTGAAATGAGGGTGTTTCCTAAAGCAGTGGAATTCTTGGCTGTCAGGCTGTTTCCAGGGAGAGTTCTGATGCATCACTGCCTTGAAATATCTTACTGCTCAAGACTCCTGATTTGGACTTTGGATGCATTTCCATTTTATCTGACAGATAAAATATTATGCTTCAGGGTGTTTGTTTTGTTTTCTGACTTTGGTTGCTTCTTGTTGTTGTCATTGTTGTTGTTGTTGGTTTTGTTGTTGGATTTTTTGAGTTTTAAAAAATATTTTGTTGTTTTTGATTTTCTTGAGAGTTTTGTTATTTTGGGTTTCTTTGTGGTGGTTCATTTTTTTTTAAAACTGCTTTCTCAGTGTACTTTTATTTTCTTTTTCTATTATTTTCCCTCCTTTCTGAAATCAGGCAATATTGCTTTGCAAGTTTCCATTCATCCTTGAAATCTCCTACTAAAAATCATTAAACAAACCACACATATTGGAGTGTAAAAAATGGTATTTTAAATCCATCTCACTAAAGGTATCTGGGTAAAATAATTTTCCTTGTCAGAAGTTTGGAAGAACCAATTGCTTTTGGAAATGTTTGGAAATGTCTGGATTTACTTATGCAAAAGTACAGGCCAGAATACTACACTGCAACATATGTAACAGGAATCAATTAAACAAACAAACAAACAAACAAATGACAACATGTATTTGTGAACAACATGCTTTTCATGGAAGCCACTGATATTTTGTCAAGGAAGTAAGGATATGTATAATTTTTTGATGAAAATTGGAAATGCTTCCATCTAAAATGACACAAAAAGCCCAACACTGTTCCACAGATCAATGGGAGTAGCAATTCAGAATTCTTTCATTCTTATTTTGGGTCATGTGCTGCACTCTTCATCAAACTTGCATCCTCATGATGCACCATAGGCAATGACTTTTGTGGTTCCCAGAGACCATTAGAAAACTGGGAAAAAAAAGCATTTAGATGTGGTCTGGCTAAAGGGTCAAGACAAACAAAAAGTAGAGACACACAGACTTGTGATCCTGTGAGAACTTCTCATCTTCTCGGAGTGTGAAATGGGACTAATGCTACCCCGATGCTCAACGTCATTGTGGTTTTACATTTCTGACACCTCTGCTCACTGGAGCTGGAGCTGCTGAGTAAAATTGAGCAAATGAGGGCTGGGCTGATACCAAATGTTGGCAGATTATTGCAGTAGCAGTCACACAGAGCCTGTGCAAATTTGTTTTATCTCCCTGTCTGTAGGTCTAACTTGCTCAAAGCCTTTGTCCTCCAATCTTTGCTCTTCAGGTTGTAGATTGTTCATAGATGTACAGGGGAGTTTGGAATGCTCTGGAAGAATATTTACTGACATTGTTAAGGTTGTATCCCTTGGAGATCTTCTGTGTGTATGACAGAGACCGATCTTGCTTTGCCATGATACAACATTATTATTTATCCTTGGGTTTACAGCACTGCATCTCCAATTCAATTTCTAGGTGTACATCCATATTCCAAGTGTACTTCTAAGTTGTTTCAAATTCAGACCTGCTGGAGCAAGAACTGCTCCTTGCCTGATCCTATAATTCAGGCAAGGAATGGTGTAAATCTATGAGTGGTCTAGAAATTATTCCTACTGCAATAGGACACTACAATAAATATGTTTGTCAACATACACTTTTCCTTTTCTCTCTTAAATTTAAGCTTATATTATAGAATTTCAATTTAAGATTTTTTTTTCATATTTTCTGTGACTACACCAGAAATAGTTTATGTCTCTAAACCCTCCCAGTCCCTACCTGGTGCCACATCCTCTCCATGACAAAAGCTGATAATTTTTCACCAGAAACGTGGTGCAGCATGGGGACAGCTTATCCAGAAGGGCTGTAAACCTTCCATTCCACATGTCTTTCCAGACCCAGTCAGACAAAACTGGGACATCCTGAGCTAGCAGTGGTGATAGTCTTATTTCCAGAGCTAGTTTGGACTCAGGACACCCAGACCAACATCTCTGTAGTCCTCTGAAATCATCCATTTCACAGACCAGGGGTGGTAGCAGTTTCTGCATCGGTGTCAGTGATGCAGGCCAAATGCACTGGTGATGCTTAGATGCTGAGGTTTCTGTACAGTCTTTTAAGTGACAGGTTGAGTTGATTAACTTCCCATCTTGCCAAATTGTTGCTGTCAATGCTGACGCAGCAGATGCATGTCAAAAACTCCGTGAATCACTGGAAAAGTTCCCCTGCTCCTCTACCCCAGCACCCATTTTCTGCTTTCTACTGGCACCAAAAACCTTGGGGCAAACTCTGACAGACAAACCTTCTCCTCGGCATCTGCTGCCATATCTCAGTTTGGTAGCCCTGAATTTAATGCTCTCCGTGGCTTTCTTACTTTTCCCTGCTATGGCTGTAACTCTCTCCTCCTAGGTTGACCCCTCCTTTTGGTTTCCATTTGCCAGCCCTCCTCTTTTCCCAGGGAGTGGCAAACCTGTTGGTGTCACTCAGAAAGGTGGTTTAATTGTCCACAATCTTTAGACCCCAAGGATTTTCCAGAATCCTCAGTCCCTCTCCATTTACAACACACAGGAGCAAAGATTTTCCAGCTCTTGGCCTCATTATTCAGCAACAACCTGGGTAAAGTGCTTCCAAGGAGGAAGCCACGTGCCAGGCATGAAAGAAAAGTAGCCTAGAATATTAAAACTGTTTGGAACAGGACTGTTCTGACAATTTTATTCTCTCCTTGAACAGCTTCTTGTGCATGATGGTCTGGTTACATGGCTGGACATCAGATACCTTCACAAGGCAAATAATTACAGATGCTTTTCCTGATGAAAGCAATTTAAAAACTGTGTGTTCCTCTAATTTGATTTTAAGACTGGATAATTCAAATTATTTATCTTCTGGCATCAGAAGGTAATTTAAATGATTCACACACTGCCAGCACTGTAAATTAAAATACCATACGCCTAGCAATGAGACAATTTAACCTCAACAGGACCATAATTTCTTAAGAGAATCAGGAGAGGGTTTCACACTTGGATTCAGCAGAGGAAGATGACACAGTGATCAGTGAAAAAACTAGGGGAAAAGGGCTGTAATTGAAACAGGATTCCCTCCTTTCTGCAGAGGCTGTTCTCTGAAGGACATTGGTGCCTGTTTTTAATCTCTGTGCCAATAACATTTTCAGGCGACAAAAGTCACTGAAGGCCTACTGTTTTACAAGGAGCAACATTAAAAACAAAAAGCCCATTCACACAAAAATTGCCATCAAAGGAGTGAAAATTCGACCTAGTGTAAAGTTAGAGATGAGATGAGATGAGATGAGATGAGATGAGATGAGATGAGATGAGATGAGATGAGATGAGATGAGATGAGATAAGGTGAGAGGCTAGATCTCGTGACAAGGAATACAGTGGAGTTTGCACTTGGCTTTTTTCTGTCTTCTATTCCAGAAGGTGGGTAGACTAAACCAGAATCTCACCCTCCCTGTCAGCCACTCACAGGGATTGCAGTTGTGTGCTGCCCATTTTGGTTTAACAGCACAGAAGGTGACTCTCTTGCTCCATTTAGGGAGCAGTCAAGAACCTTCTTCTCCAGCCAACAAAGCCAAGCTCTCAAAGGCAGTCTGGCTCCCATCTGGCTTGATCTGGACACCACTGGACACACTGTGGTTTTGGTGGAGGGGAAGGGGGAGTAGAGGGCTTGGTTAAGCTTTCTGTAATTACTTTATTTTGATATGCCTCTTCACTTCCTGTCTTGGAATGGGAATGGAAAGAAAACTCGTGAAAAAAAAAAAATTCTCTGAGGTGAGTTGTCACAAGAGAAAGGCTGGTTCTGCTGTTATTTCAGGCTTGGATGATGCGGAGGGAGTGCTGCAGTTCTGTTTTCTACCTGGTTTCAGTTCAGGTTTTCTACCTGAGTCAGCACAGAACGTGAATGGGTCCAAGGCCAGAGAATACTGTGAGAAGCAATACCTGAGCATCACTGCATTACTGGGGAGGTGTTAAACATCAAAACTATCAGCCTGACCATTCTTCAGATGTGAACTAATAGTTAGAGACTGCTCAATCATGTACCTGCTGTTCTATCTAGATGCCTTCGTTCCAATCAGAAACCAAAGGGGGATTAACTGGACTGAAACTCACAGTAATTCCATCAGCAAAATGAAAAGTATCAGGATTTGGGACAGAGACCAATTATATGGAGACAAGATGAGGGAAATCACACTGAAGGGTGGTGTCTGTGTTGCAGAAAGTAACACCTACAATCCCTTAACCTCATACAGGGCACCAGCAGCATCTGTCTGATTAAATCACTCAGCTGGCGCTGTGAACTTGACACCTTTTGGGCATTAAGCCATCACTGCTGTGACAGTGCTGCTGTCTAACATGTGTCTCTGTGTTTTTCCTTCCTCCTTCAAGCATATTAAAAGAATTTTCTCCTCTAATATATTTGGGATTGAGGTTGCCTGTGTACAGGCAACCACCTTTGGTTCTTTTCCTGAAAAGAACTTGGTTCTGGCTAGTCTGTTACCAAAAGATTTGTGTATTTCTTTCTTTCTCTCTTTTTCTCTGTAAACCCTGATTTCATCTTCCCTGTGCACCCTGCAGGCCCTTAGTAACCCTTGCACCATTTATTCTCCCCTCTTAATCCTCAGAGCCTCAAGTTAAGGCTTGGGTGCCAGCAGCCCTAAAAACAGCCCTTGCTACTCCCAGGAGAGCAGAGCACCTCCAGCATTGCCATATCACCCTGAAATCAGTCTGCACAGCAGGCAAGGTTTGGTGGGTAAAGTAAAATGAGTTTTAACCCGCTGCAGGACAAAATTAAGAAACTAATTACTAGATTTGGAAAATGGATAGGAGACAAAACCATAACACGTTTTTTGGTTTTTTTTAAATCAGCTTGTGCCTGGACGTGTTCCCAGCCTCTTCTCGGGTTTCCTTGGGGAAGAGCTGGTGAAATATATTTGCAGCTCGTTAGCATGGGGACCTGGTTCCTAAGATAAGGCTTGTCCTTCTGGCAGCACTTCCTCACGCCAGAACAGTTCACCTGGGGCAAAACCTCTCTGCAGACAGATCTGTCTCCTCCAGGATCCCACGAGCAGCTCCCCGGGGGTTTCCCATTCCCCAGACCTTGCATTATTGGTTCATTTTGGTGAAATCCTCGTGCTGTGTTTGCTCGCGGATCACGATTTCACGTTGGGTGGCCGAGGCTGTTCCCGCCCTGGCAGTGAGGAGATGAGCCAGTCACAGGCTGCAGACAAGTTTCTGTTTGGCAGAGCTGCTGCAGAACAGGAGCCGAGACGCATCTGAGTTGGCACGGGGCCTTTTCTACAGCCTGTGGCTCTGAAACTGCTCCAGCAGTGACACCGATCCCATTATTGTTGCACGAAGGCCTCGCTGCCTTTGTAAAGGCTCAGGCCTGTTCCATTTTTGTTGCATGAAGGCCTCGCTGCCTTTGTAAAATCATGGCTCAGGTTTGTTCATTTTTTGTTGCATGAAGGCCTCATGGCCTTTGTAAAATCGCAGCTCAGGCCTGTTCCATTTTTATTGCATGAAGGCCTCGCTGCCTTTGTAAAATCATGGCTCAGGCTTGTTCCATTTTTGTTGCATGAAGGCCTCGTGGCCTTTGTAAANCTTAAAAAACACAGGCCTTGTTGCCTTTGTAAAATCATGGCTCAGGCCTGTTCCTTCAGCTGAGTAGAGAAGGACTGTGGGAAAGAGACACAGCTGAATTAGGGGGGAAAACATGGTACATGACTGTCACGTGTGCACATCATGGTGTTGTCTTTCCCTGGTCAAAATGAAAACCAAAACACGGTTTATGGGAAAAAGGAGTTTTTACCTTGGTATTTATTTCAGGATCCTTGGGTGCAGCACTTGGTCCAGGTGGAATGCCCCGAAAATGCATGCACACCCTGTTACACTGAAATACACACAATTATAGGCCTTGCAAAATTAACATATTTACCAAAGATTCCCCAATGTGAGGCTCGAGTGAAGCCCTCGTTGTGAGGAACCTTCCCCCTGGATGGACCTATCCTAGTTTACAAAAATGTGTTTTGGAGAGGACCTTGGTGTCTGGGGCTCCCAGGGTGTTTGCTCCCCTGACCTAACAGAACAGTGAGTCTCAGCTAAGTTATAAGGCTTGGAAAGTTACAAATGTGTAGGCTAAAACCACTAAGAATACATGAAACTATAAAAGAGTATGTAAGAGGGGTATAAAAGAAAAAGCAAGAAATCAATCTGGCATCAGTGGTATATAGTAGTTAGTTTGAATTATGCTCGTTATGCTTTAAAACTACATAAACTTATAACCGGCTAACTGCTTAAAAATGCTGAATTTTTGGGATAAAGGGCTCTCCTTTACACCTGCCTGAAAAATCTGTGTCTCTTCGTGTCGCCACATGTTATTTGTGTCAGGAACTGTAATAAGACCGTCTGCCTCTTGGTGCTTTTAAGTTGTCTGTCTCTGGTCACCTAAAGAAGGAGGTTAATTATGTTTGCATGTTCCCCCTCTTTGCAGAGGGGAACAGTCAGTCCCTGTGAGGAAAACACAATTACCTTGTCCTGGAGTGACAGGGAGTGGGAGCCTGTCCTGTCTCCTCTCATCTCTGTGCTGATTTGAGAGGTTTCACTGGACCCCTGGAGCTATGTGCAGCTGAAGATGTTTTAAATAAACTCTGCCTTCCTCTCAGCCGTCTGCCCTGGCTTAAGTGTGAGGAAGGAAGAGGTGTATAAAGAGTGAAGAGACCTTCCTTGATGGCATTTCTCACATCTTTCCTAAGTCCTTTCAAAACAAAATCTTCCCTGAACCTTCACACTCCTCTTTGTGCCTTTGTGAAGCAGGTTTTTGTTGAGAACATGTGAATGTGATGAAGGTGTCATGCACTCATCTTGCCTCTGTGCTGACCATAGGAGTGGGGTCCTGATGCTTAAAAAACCCCAATATATGGTGGAGACAAACCTGTTAGGCAAGTGCAAAATGCAGCCTCTGGCTCCAGTGCATTTCCCTGTAGTCCAGGTGAGCTTGTAATGAGAGATTTGGAGACACAAACCACGTCTTAACTCTTCTGCCAGTGTTTCAATGTTTTTTAAAATTCTTCTGCCAGTGTTTCAGTGCTTTTTGGTTGTGACCAGGGAGGGGAAAGGACCAGGCACTGACAGGGGAGGACCACCACTTGCTGCAGAGGAACTCCCTTCCTAGCAGATCTCCTCATGGTTTAAGGTCCCCAAGAACTGGCTGAGCTCCAGGTGCAAGCCAGCAAGTTATCATCAGCAAATTATCATTGCTGGCTTTGTTGTACGACCACAGAAATCATCTATATCCTCAGTAAGCTCTATAAAAATAGCAGCACAGTTCTTGAGAAGGTCTTTGTTACAAACAGAGACATGCTGTGCAACTGTTTGGAGATGGATCCATATTTTCAAAGTACTTACTAAAACCTCCAAACTGTACTTCCAGAAGGGTGAGGTGCCTGGGAATCAGCTTGCATGAAGAGAATCCAAAAAAGAAAAAAAGCCTAGAAAATGTGAATAAGTGTATGAATTGTTTCCTGATTTTCTTTTTCCCTTTGGTTTTGTCAATTAATATAGCACAGTGCTGCCACAAGTTCTGTGCCCAAGGCCTGCTCTTCCAAGGCAGTCCATAAAATTCCAGTGAAACCATCTACTTTCACTGCTGGTCCTGCAAAGCTGTGGTTGTGACCACACCACCCAGGTTATGGAAACACAGGTATAACCCCCCTGCCTCTCTGGGACACATGGCAGGGAAGAGTCTGGGAATAGCAGGGTGTGCAGTTGGAGATTATAGTGATTTTTTTTATAGCTACCTATCCTTTAAAAAACCATGGTGTTGCTTCGGATTTTTAACTCCTGAAATGCTCCAGCTGAGGCATTCTGGAGGGAAAAAAATTTTAAAAAAAAGGAAGTAAGGCATCTGAAGCTGAAATGTCAGAAGAAAAGATCCACCAGCTAAATTAGGCAAATTGATTTATTGGTTTTTTTTCCTTACTCTGTAGTGGACCATGAAGTAGTCAATGGGGTGTAGTGAAAAAATTGCTGTATTGCCTGCTATGAGAAAACATTTCTGGCCAGATTGCTTTGTCCTGCAATCCAGTCTCCCTGCCCAAAGGTTGAACATACATGAAATGTAGTTTTGTCTCAGGGCATTTGTGAAGGTGGTTTCATCTTTCTTTTATGCATGTTGAAACAAGCCACTTTAAAAATGCATTTTTCAAATCCTTGAAAGGTCATCAGATGAGACAGAAGGCATCATACAAAGAGATCAGACTGTTAAGATGCTGCAAAAAATGTGTGGTAAGATTTTGGAAGAAGGTACTAACACCTAATTGTCTCTGCAAACTTCACTTTCTCCCTCAAACATCATGGTTTTAGTCCTCCATGGAAGAGACAGAATACTAGCAGCCTTAGAGAGAAAAGGACATTTTCTTGTCGAGCATCAGTCTATGTTTTTACAAGATGCAAGTATAATCTGAAAGCATGCTTCAACCATAGAATTCTGTTTTAATCCGGGGATCTTGAGTGCAATTTTTGGCTTGTCATCCTTATCCAGTGCAGAAGGCATGGAATATCTTTCACCTGCAGTGCAGCAGCACTCAGATCTGCACCACGCTCCTCACAAAAGCTCAGGAGAGTGAATCCGCACGGCACGGCAGAGTCAGTTCATGCTGGTTTGGACGACACATTTTCTTCCATTTCACTGCTGAGAGACAAGGTTTATTGTGACAGCAACACTGTTTATCTTACCAGGATTATGCTGAGGCAGATTTAATTGCATTAGCGCTAAAACATATCAGCGCTGGGAGTGATGCAATGTGTTTAGCATCAATATAAAGGTTGCTAAGTTTTATGCTTTCAACTGGAACTGGAGCAGCAACCGGACACTGGGACATATGGAACACATTTTAGGTTTTATGTTCACGTCTCTCAAGGAGGATTTAGAGCACTTGCAAAGATTCTTTATGTGCTGCGCCACGGGCAGCGAAGGTCTGCGTGTAACTGATCGATGTTCCCCCTGCTGTCTCCTTGTTTAAACCTTGTTAAAATCCGAGTGTTTGGGAATTCTTTAGAGGCTTGACAGCTAGTCCTAGCTTATAAACTTTGTTCCATACCTGAGTTATAAAAAGTAGCGTGATGTATACTGCCCGCCGTTTGTAACCATCCATGGGTGTTAGATCTGCTACGGTGAAACCGTGCAAAGAATCTGGATTTTATGTCTGCCTCCCAGGGTTCCCTTGATTAGCTACAGCCTTCACTGCTGAAGTGCTGCAAGTTCAGGACAAAACCTTCTTCTCACTACCTCCTTTTGCCATGCTTGGAAAACCTCAAATCTTTATTGATAAGGAAATCTTTTTGGACTCCTCACTGATCAGTGAATCTTTTTTGCAGGACTCATCCTAAGATACGAGGTGTCCAATTCCTCATCATTTGCACCAAGATGAGCCCTCACTCCCTCTCCAGGCATTTGGAAACCTCCTGCTTTATTTTTTGTACATTTTTTGTGTGTGTGCCTCCAGTACAATCTTCCTCATTATTTAAGAGAGTTATACTCATTTTCAAATTCATATGCTTACAAACCTGAAGCAGGTATTGTATCTGAGTCACACTCACAGATTTCAAAAGATGGATGCCACTACCTGACAACCACGGACCATTTTGAAATTACATGTCACCAACGTCCTTCAATCTACATTTTCCCTAGTGGCAAGATAAAAATTAAAGTCTCAAGCAGTCTGAGAGAGAAATGCTGCACTGTGGACTTAAATACCAACAGCAGGATAGGTATTGTCCATAATGACATCACACCTATCTAGAGTACATTTACCATCCTCTTGCAAGGATGATTTGATCTTGAGCCATTGAAATCGTCTTCCATTCTCCGTCCTTGAATGCTAATTTCACCGAAAGTTGTGCTCATTGAGCAAGAACACAAGGCAGCAGGGTGTGGGAGTAGGGAAGAATGGAGCAACACCACTGGTGCAGTGGTCTCAGTCCCTTCAGAGGGCAAGGGTTTAGCCACCTCCTTTGTCACCCCTGCACTCACACATTGAATGCTTTTCAGGGCTCTGTGTCTTACTCTGGTGTTAATTACCTCACTCAGCTTTGGGGAATGTTAATGAAACTCTGTGGAATTATAAGAAGTCAGACACATATGTTCTCCTTCTGTATTTTTTTCTCTTTTTTGTGCTTTGTGCTTTAAATTCAAGGAAGCTGTGGTTATCCTCTTTCTCTTCAAGTGAAACCTCACACAACCTGGTCTCATTTACTTCCAGGGATGGGACATCCACAGCTTCTCTGTTGTGGTACCTCCTGACCCTCACAGTAAAAAAATTCTTTCTATTATAGAGACTAAATCTACTCTGAGTTTAAAGCCATGGCCTCGTGTTCTATCACCACACACCCTTGTGGAAAACCCCTCACCAGCTCTCTTGTAGGACCCCTGGAAGGTGCCTTAAGGTCTCCCTGGAGCCTCCTCTTCTCCAGGCTGAACAAGCCCAGCTCTCTCAGCCTGGCTCCATAGCAGAGGTGCTCCATCCCTCTCATGGCCTTCATCTGGACCTGTTCCAACAGCTCCAGCCTTAGTGGCTGTCATCAATCTCCTCCTTACCCTGCATCTGTTTTAACACTGTTTCCAGGAGGACCTGCTCCATGCTCCTGCTGGGCACAGCGATGAGGCTGGTTGTCCTGTAGGCTCCCTGGGTTCTCCTTATTTCTCTCTTTAAAAAGTTGGGGATTTGCTTCCCCTTTTCCAGTCGGTGAGGACTTCGTCAGTCTGGCGTGTCTTCCCAAATATGATGGGTAGTGGCTTAGCCCCTTCATCTGCCAGTTTCCTGGGAAGCTGTGAACACACCTCATCAGTTCCAATGGAATTCCAATCATCCTCAGGTTCCTTAAATGGTATCACACCTGATCTTCTCCTACAGTGGGTGGCTCTCCATCCTCCCAGTCCCTGCCTTTGCTTTGAAGACCCAGGTGATATGACTGGAACACTTGCTGGTGAAGACTGAAGGAAAAAATTCATGGGCTACCTCAGGCTTTTCCATGTCTCGGATAACCAGGTCTCCCGTTTCCAAGTGATGAGGTCTGACATTTTCCTTTTATCATTTTTATCACACCCCTTGATGTCCTTGGGAGCTTTCCTAACCTGATCCTTGGCTTCTCAGTTTGTCTGTGTTCCTTCCAGACTACCTCTCTTTGTTTCCACCGTCTGCAGTCTTCTTTTTTGTGTTTGAGATTGTCCAGGATTTCCTTGTTCATCCACACAAGTCTACTGGGATTTTTGCCTGCCTTCTTCTTTGCTGGGATGCATTGCTCCTGAGCTCAGAGTACATCCTTGGATATCAACCTGTTTTCTTGGGCTTCTTTTCCCTGCAAGGCTTTTTCCCATGGGACTCCACTAAGCAGATCCTGGAAGAGGCCAAAATCCTTTCTCCTGAAGTCCAGGGCAGATCAGCACTGCTCTAAGAAACTTGAAGTCCAGCCTTTCACAGAATCAGAATTTCATGGTCACTGCAGCCAACTCTTTTCTCAAGCTTCACATTCCCACTGGCCTCACCCTGAACAAGGTCCAGCATGGCAGCTCTCCTCATTTCCTGTGTCATTTGGAGAAGGAAGTTGCCATCAGCACATCCCAGGAACCTGTGTTCATTTGCGTCCGGCTGTGCTGCGCATCCTACAGATATCGGAGTGGTGGGAGCTCCCTGTGAACGTGGACATGAGGCTCCTCCTTTTTGTCCAGAGCAGGCCTCATCTGCTCATTGCTGGTGGGGTGGCCTGTGGCAGACCCCCACTGCAGTGTGACCTGTCCCTCACCCTCCTTTAATCCTGACCCATCAGCTCTGGGTTGGCTCCTCGTCCAGCCCCAGTCCAGCTGGTCACTGACACAGAGGGAGACACCCCCTCCTTGTCCCTCCTGCCTGTCCTTCCTAGGCATCCCCTATCCTTCCATTCCAACAATCCAGTCATAGGATTCCAGTAAGGTCAGAGCTTCTAAGTCCAGATTTTGTTCCCCATCTGTGTGTGTTTACATGGAGGCATTTCGGTTTGGCTCCCGATGGAGGGATTTGCTGTCTGCACTGGCTGGAATTCCTTTGTGCTGCTCTTCAGGTGTTCTCCTTCGGTCTCTCTCCAGTCTCTGGGTATCTAGCACATCAAACTGACTGGTGTGTGATGGATTTAGGTTCCCCTCTCCCAATTATCTTAGTTTAAAGCCATTTTCTCCAACTTGGCATTTTAATATTTCCCTCTAGAATTTCCCTCCTTGCAGGCAAAGCCTCCACTCTCCAGGGCTTTTTCTGGAAACATATGGCTAAAATAGGGAAAGAGCAAATTTTAGGATTTAAGGATAACAAGCTGTCTTTATGTCCCTCACAGAAGAGGTAGAAAATAAAAAATATACTTTATCACAGGAGCCAGTCAGAATATTTTTCTTGGTAGAATTGTACAGCTTTGGCAGCTGAAGCTTTGAAACTGGAAACATCTTATCAGAAAGCCAGAATATTTCAACAGAGAAATGTTACTCATAGATTTCACAATCTATTTACCTCCTCCAGTAATCCTCCCTCCTCTAGGCTGCAGGGTCAGGGTATATCATTATCATTCCTTATATCAATGTCAGCCCTTTTTTGCAAAGGTAGTCTTTAAAAATAGCTTCACCAGTTCTCAAATAGATTGCAAATTGCAAATTGCAGTGGAGTGACAAGAGCAAGAGGACAAGCATTTACCCTTTTCTTGAGTTTTATTTTAGCTGTGAAGTTCTCCTTTGTTTCACATCTCTCCTATTTTTGTCGCATTCAACTGTAGATGGAGAAAGCCACTGAGGAAAAGCAGAAGCTGCAGACTCATCCCCAGGTCTGAAAAGTGGTGCAAGTTGTTACTTCTGCTCTAATAAAAGAGTCACACAGCTCCTTCTCCTCACAAACCCAGCCTGAAAGAGGATTGGTTTGTCAGATATTGCCTTGTCCTGCAGAGGAGCTTGCCCATGGACCCTGAGTTCAGAGTCCCAGCCCTTCCCCCTCTTTTACAGATCTTTTTCACCACTGAATGGCAAGTTCTGTAAAAGCCACAAACTTCCAAGCTATATGTAGCATAAGGCAGCTGTTTGTCCCAAAATCCCACTGAGCTGACTACAGCAACACACAAATTACAAGCTTTACCTAGCAGCAGATAACCCACCAATTTCTGGCTTTGAGCTATGAGAGTCAGTGGGGTTCACTCTTGCAGCTGCCTGCACTTGATTCAGTTCTATTTTTGAGTCCTGCTTTAATTTTGGGCCCTTAGTTCAGAAGTGCCCAGGGTAAGAAAAGGCAAAGGAAAACAGGGTGCTCACTTCACTTTGCCATTATAACTTTTTCTTTACATCTAAGCATCCACCTACATCCTAGCCAACTTATCTTGCTTATGAATTCAAAATTATGCACATAAAATACCCTCCTTAAACCCAGAGATGGGGTGAATAGGGAGTGTGAACTATAGAATTTCATACCCTTTCTTTTTTCCTTTTCCTGTACTGTGTATTAAGTTGTATTAAGGCCCTATAAGTCATTGAAATATGATGACGAAGGCTTCCACACTTTTTTCCAGTGCTGCAACAGAGACCTTGCAATACAAAGTGGAACAGGCTCTAGACCACCATTAACAACTCGAGTTTTTACTGTAGATTCCCATTTACCTCGTTAAAATTTTGACTCACAAGTGAAAGGGGGCTCCACACAGCCCAGCAGAGACTGGGCAGAGATCCCAATTTGTCTGAGGATCCGTCTAATTTAGCTGATCCCATCAAGGTCCTCAATGCCACACAGATTGAAAAGGCTGGATCCTGAAGCAGTAAATGGCCACACTTTTTTTTTTTTTTTTTTTTTTTTTTTTTTTTTTTGAGGGGGAGTGATTTAATTTTGCTCAAAANTGTTATTTATGAGCTGGTAAACTCTCATGGGCCCTGATGTTTCCAAATATTAGACTAGGAAATCTAGAGAGGCCAAATGTCCTAATTTTTGCTGCTCTTCAGACATTCATGATGGCTAAATTTTGATGAAGAGGCCTCTTTTAGTATGCAAGCACCTCTCTGTAACTCTTACACATGAAAAGCTCCAAGGACTCTCCAAACCTCTCCAGGACTTCCACCACATTCACTTCAGGACAGGCACGAAAGCCTTTCCTGGCAGACCTGAGGAGCTGAAGGTAAACTTCCATCTCACATTACTCAGCCTCCTGCTTGGTTTTTTGCACCCTGGGTTTCATGATGCTTAAAAAGATAAATAGGCAGCAATGGGAAAGCATTTCTGTGGCTGAGTGTGGCTTTTGCTCCAAAAATACACCGAGCAGCTCGGTGCCACAGGCATGCAAATGAGCAAGGGCTCAGTTTGCATTTGACATTCAGAAATACACTTGATGCAAGTTCACCTGTCACCCCCACCAAGAATGAAGTCTAGCCAGTCAATAACTTGTGTACTGGAGTGATAAACCCTTCTTATCTGCAGTATTGGGAAGGCCAAGCCTATTTGGCGAGGCCTGGCATGGTGACTACTTTTTTTGGGTGTTGGAGATGCCTTAGGTTTTAACTTCTATATTTTTCAAATGCTGTACTGGTAGTGTAACTCTGCACTTCCCTGGAGCTCGGTCCTGTTCTCTCATGCTCACACACACACAACAAAGCCTCTCCAGCTCTCCAAGGACACCCAGACCCTCCTAGGCCCAACAACTGCAAACCACAATCTTGGCAAAAGGGGGGAAAGCTTGGGCAAATTCCATCCTTGCCTGGCTTCTGCTTGGGGAATTGATGCTGAGATCCAAGTGGGAAGAACTCGGGAGCTGTCCTTGTCCATGTTGGGATGCACTGAGGCAGGAGCCTCTGGAGGCCAGAGTGTACCTCTGAAGGCCTTTCCAATCAATCCCTCCTTTATTCCTTTATTCCTGTCTGGTTTCTCTTTCTAGGTAGCTATTTAAGGCATCACTGGCACCTCTAGCAGTGTTTTTGAGTGTGCTGGAGCTGTGGCTCAGGAATTTTTACTGCCCCAAGTGGTGCTAAGGGTGGCCCTGAAACCCTGTAAGCAGGAACACAAGCCACAGATAAGCTACTTCTCTTCTTTGTCACTTGGTCATAAGAAGAACAGGAAATCATTTTTTGTCCCTCATTTTGCACAAAGTGCCTTGCTTTGCCACTATTTACACCACCTTATTTCCCACTGACATTTTAAAGCAGGTGAACCAACTCTTTGTCGTGTGGGGACTGTCTGGGATTGAGGATCACTATAGTTTTGTTTTTTGGCATCTATTATACTACTTCTAAGGAGATGTACATGTATGGCATCCTGCATAACCACAGCAGAGCTGGCAAGAGCCGTGCACAGGACACCAGAGCAAGTCCTGCATGCTTGGCAGCAAGAACCTGCACCTGCTCCACTTATGTGTGAGTGAGACAGGGCTGTTAAGCTTCATTGTGTGAGAAAAGAGTGCAGAATCTGAACAAGAGGGAGAAATCAAATTATTTGATTTCTTTTCTGCTTACACAGAAAAGCTGCAGGAAAGCCAGGACGCTCTCCTCTGAGTTCATGTTTCGATCATTTTCCCACAGGACCATCCTTCCCCCAGCAAACAGCTTCCACAGAGCTCACACCATGCACACAAGGATATTTATCACCAGAGAGGATAATAAAACACTCACAGAAAGGCTGAATTCCAGACTCGATTACGAGGAAAACCAAGAGCTCTTATGAATGCTCTCATGAATGCTGAATATCTCACATTGCGTTATCATAGCACACACTGGACAGCTTTTCCCTAAAAGGAAAGCTTGTGGTCACACAGCAATTTGAGATGGGAAATGGCAGAAACAGTGGCTCATTATTTATTATTTGGCTCTGTAGTATTTCTGCATCACCAGATATTAAGCATGGTTGGGCTGTCTAAACTCGCCAGTCCAGCTCTAAATGGACACAAACCCACCAAGCACTGCCCTTAGCCTATCACCCCTCTTTGTGGAGCTTACCTCTGGTCAAATCTATAGGTACAAAGGGTACAGCAAGCCAAAGAGCACAGCAGTAGGTGTGTTACAACCTCTCATATTTCCTGAATGTAGTAGAAAAGAATCAGGTGTGTTCTGAGATAGAGGTTCCCCGGAGACACAGCACATTGAAGTGAGGGTGACTTCAGGACATTTTCCTCATGGAAGAAGCTCCCAGTGAAGAAATGGGTCTCATCAACCTGCAAACGAGGTGATGGTTTTGAGGCATATTAGTCGAGTATATCAGTGCAAGCACTGACATGCAAGGTAAAGTAACAGTTCAGAACAGATACGAGGTCTCACCCCTGCTGAAGTCAATTAATAAAGTCACTGCATGGCTAGGCCTGTTTACAGTAGCCAGAAATCCAGTTTCAGTGTTCCAGGCAAATCTCTACAGCAGGAGAAGTTGGGGAAAGAAGAAACAGATCACGAAATTACATGATAAAACATATTTCCTCTAAACGCTTCAATGGGGAAAGACTGGCAAAGGTGTTAACACCACCTGTTAGTTAAGTCTCTCATTGAATAACCAAGGTAGCAGAAGCAAGATTAAAACATGCCAGGGGCAACAAATGGGATTTTAATTGGTTTGGTTTGGTTTGATTGGTTTTTTCTTCCTTTTAATTCCACTCTCTCATTTCACTCTGTGTTAGGCAATTCGTTATCTAATTCCAAGCAGGCATTATACGTTAGAGTCTCCACACTTTGCACATTGCATGTTTAGACCATCTCCTTCATGTGATATCTTTTTTCTGTCTGCCTGTATTGTTTTGGCTGCTAGAGTAAAAATCCTTTGCCTCTGACTTGCAGAAAATCTGGATCCCTGTTTCTGCTTGAAGCCAGTTGAAGCAGCTGCTGCCCTGACAGAGTAAGCAAGAGGACAAGAAGCCCTCAGAATCACAGATAACTTTGGGAAAAGTATCTGGAAATGTTTCAGGCACAACTTTCAACCCCTCTAAGGAAGCCTTTAAATTCTCAAGTGACTTACATTGAAATTACATGAAAATATACCTGTTTATGATACAGAATGCCTTCATCTTCTGGAAAGACAAGGATGTTTCCTCTGGACTAAAAGAGCAGCTGCAGCAGAGAGCGAACTGGAAGGTCATGCAAATTCAGCTCCCTCCACTTGCTCTCTCCTTTAGGACTACCTCCACCTATGGCAGGTATCCGAGGTAGGTGTAACTCACGTGGGACCTGATCCAGTTCTCATGAAGCTAAGGAGAGCCTTTCCCTGGCTTTTATAGGCATTGGATCCAGGCCATGCTGGAGGAGCTGGAAGGCGCAGGTTAAAATATCCCTGGTGTGTTTCCTTTCACACACACAGAGTAATTCCCTCCCCTGTAGCTTGTTTCACTAACAGCTTTGTGGGATTTTCTTTTTTCATCCAGGCTCTCTTGTATGCAGTTACCACCCTGAGTCTAGAACAAGGCTTTGAAAGTGCTCCCTTCTGGGGTTTTAGAGTTACTGTTAGGTACTGTTTGTCTGATTTTTATCTTGGAGCTCTTATTAAATCCCATGCCATCCTCACAGAGTTAGAAATCCTGATTATTTCAGGGAGGTGAGAGTTCTCTTGCCCCAAGCCAAGCTGAAAACTGTAGGTACTAGGAGGTGCTGGTCCCAGGAGATGCCTCTGACTCTAAAGTAAGGCCTGAGACTCTTAAATCTTACCTTGCTCCCTGCTTCTGCAAGGCATCCTCTGCTGAGCCCTATCGAGATCCTTCCTGGCACAGAAATTGCCATGCTGTTTGGTTTATTTAGACTTGTATTTATAGAGTGTGACAGAACAGGGATAACGATGGTAATTGGGTTTGACACAGCATGAGCAGGAAATGTGCAGAAGAAAGGAGTGTCTTCAGATGAGTTTCATCTCGAGTTTATCCAGAAGCGAGGAAAGTGCTGTATAAGATTTCCTCTGCCTTATGACCAGCAGAACCTTCTACAAGCTTGTAATAACTCCCCTCGCAAAGTGATATGAGTTAAGAACGTGTTTGTTTAGGTGTCCATAGCTACAACTTAGAAACTAAGATACAAACTGTAAAAAGAAGAAAAAGAAAATCAAGGTATTTAAATGGGAGGGGGGAACTCATGGGCAGTTTTTAACCCCTGAAACTATTCCCTCTGAGATCAGAGGGGCTTCTGCTGAGAATTCTATGGAGGAGATAATTTGTCACCCAGGGGAACAACACCTTCTCCAGTAACTCTCTGGGGCCACAGAGGGCAGGCACCTTTCCCAGGAAGCCAAACAAGCTGTGCTCACACCTCCCACATGAGAAAGTGAACACGGGGGAGGTAAATTCAAGAGTATCTGGGAGATGCCGGGCACCTGAGAGGTCAGATCAGAGGGCATTTTCCATCTTCTTCCCTGGAACCATCTGCAGGACCAGGCTGGAAGTCCTGCTCTGCCTGCTCTGCCTGTCCCCAGGTAAATCCAGCAATCGGGACCTGAGAGAGAAATAAAGCCAGTGAAATTCAAGTTCAGCACTCACGTTTAGGAGCCTGCCTGGTCTTCCAAAGGATAGGTCCACAGGTAGTTTCATGGGAATACTGCAATCTCTGCTCCATTGCGAAGTCCTTATGCTGAAAAATCAGTTTAGGTCCCTCTCTTCTAAAAAAAAATATAGTTTAAACAATGAGTTGGCAAAAACATAGGTTTTTGTTTTGTTTCTTTTTTGGTATATGTGTGAAAGGCTCTGTAACTTGGTTGAGGAAACCGATTGAAGAAATCAAGACATCTTTAGAGACTCCTACAGCTGTGTGTTCTGGATCTCTGCTCTGTGGACTCTGCTCTGTCTACTCAGCCCATTTTCCAGGCTGAATTGCAGACATATTTCGCAGCGAAGCCTTGATGCAGTGAAGTTGCCAGGTGGTATGGTTTTGGTGACACTGAAACCACTTGCAAACTCAGTTTGCAATTAATGAGTGCTTTCTTAGTCCAAAACATCTTCTCCTTGCTGAGAATAATTCCTCTCTGCCTGCCTCACCCCCCTCAATCCCCAGAACTTTCTAGTATAAAATGTGACATTCTTGGAAAAGCCAAAGTTGAGAGTTGGACATTTTTAAACAAAGTTTGCGAAGTTGGATTTAGGCTTTATTTTTCAATCTGAGCCACTTTGAGATGAAAAGAAGTTTTGATTTGAAACAGTACAAAATAACAAAACCAAAACTCTTTTGTTCAGCACCACAGAGTATTCAAATTAATCCATGTTAATCTACTGCTTTTTACCCCCATTACTCCTTCGAACACTAAAGAATGGAACTTAATTTTCTCCTTGACAACTTTGTCAGCTCATTGAAGTGAATAAAAGCCCTGATACCAGTCACTTTTTCATAACAGATTGGCATGGAGAGTTGTCTCCTCCAACCTCCTTACCCACCAGTCCCAGACAAGCTGTTTGATCCCAGCAGCCTAGAGGGAAAGAAAATGTTCAGAGATTAATAGCACCAATATTCAAAAAAGGAGAGTGGTCACCACATAGCAGAGTCATCATACCCCCAAAAAAGAATTTTTGAGTACATTTTTGTGGGCACCTCCCTCTCTACAGTTTTTATTTTCTCTCTGATTATATTCTATTTCAGTGTCAGCTGGCAGAGTGGTTTTTGTGGTTCAGCCATGCAACCCTGATGGGTGGAAGGAGGGTGTCAAACGTGAGAGCAGAGAATCAAGGATGGAAGGCAAAGCACCAGCCCCAGCTCCCTTCAAGGCAGGGTGACTTAGATAGGAAAGCAGGAGAGGTTTGGGGAATTGCAGGCAGAAAATGACGCACGGGAAGAACGCGGCTGTGAAAAAACGCACGAGGAGGAAAGCAAAGCCCCCAAAGACCTGCTGGGAAAGGTCAGATGCATTCAGAGCAACCCGGTGCCAGTGCCGAAGAAGCACAGAGGAGGATTGCCAGGTTACACCCCTGGAGTGAAAACGATGAGAGTGGAGAGTGCCAGAGAGGCAGAGAGGGAGAGAGGAGAACCGGGAGCAGGGTGCCAAGTGCTTTGCAAATCAGCGAGCCTCGGTGGAATCCCGTCGGTGGAGAGGCCAACCCAGCAGCTAACTAAGGACACATCTCAGAACAGTGAGCTCTGCCTCAGACACCAAACTGAGCAAGGCTGCAGAGAGGGACAAACTGCCCAAAGGGGTGAAATCCTGCTGTGAATCGCCTCCGACTGATCCGATGGGTCTAGAGTGCTCCTGCTGGGCTCCTCAACAATCTACATTAAAAATTGTCTTTTTCTTTCTCTTCTACCCCAAAACCCCTCTGTACTGGGGCATGCCAGAACCACCAGGCTTCAGGGGAGAGCACAGACACTGCACAGTTCACACCATCTCATTTCTTGGCCCCCCCGTGGCTTCCTCTGTAAACGCCAACATGCAAATTGCTCGGGTCCTCAAGGATGCTCTTTTCTAGACCAAAAATGTGCCACAGCCCTTCACTTTCAGTTCTGAATCATGCCAAAACAGTGGGAGGCAAGGGACAAGATTTTTGAGGAACTAAATACTTTTAAACACGTTTCAGCCCTATCAGAGAAGCTTTATCCACTGTCTGCCTGTCTGTTTCAAAATTGCTTTTCCGTTCTCCTTGCCAGCACCAGTTTTAAAATCTGTGTTAACAGGCACTCCCAAACCCCAGCATACATCTTCAGGTGGACAAAAGGTATTGAATATTGCTGTTGGTTCTACAGCTTCATCACCCTTGGTGCATTTCTGCTGACCAGAAATTGTCAGTTTCAATACAGATCTGCTGGAGACAGTGCAGAGGCTCACCACGAGGATGATCAGAGGGGTGGAACACCTCTCCTGCGAGGAAAGATAGAGAGAATTGGGGTGTTTGGAGAAGACAAGGCTCCATAAATACATCAGAGCATCCTTTCAGTACCTAAATGGGGCCTACATGAAAAATGGGGACAAACCTTTTAGCAGGGCCTGTTGCGATAGAAAAAAACTAGTTTTAAAGTGAAGCAGAGTCAATTCAGACAAGTTATAAGAAAGAAGTTTTTTTGCAGTGAAGGTGCTGGGGCACTGGAACACATTGCCCAGAGAAGGGGTAGATGCCCCACCCCTGGCAACACTGGAGGTCAGGTTGGATTTTAAGGTCCCTTCCAACTTAAAACTATAATATGATTACAACAGCCCTTTTGAGGTTTCCTCTTTGTCTCCCAGGTGAGGACCCCCAGTCATGTCCTGCAGAGCAGGGGAAAGGTTTCCCACCAAGCTAACGGTTTGATAAACCCAGTAATTAGTAAAAGTAATCTTTTGATCCTAGAAATTCTCTTCCTATGTTCAACTTCCTTCCTTTTTCCCACAGCCTCCACACAACACTTGGGGGAAATCTCTCTCTCTCTCCCTCGGATACCAATGGAAATGCAAAGCTATTTTTTCCCTCCCTTCTTCTTCCTCCAAATGTGCTCAACAGGGTCCTTATCCACCACCGAAGTAAGCACTTGCTTGACCTCAGTTCTTTGAAAATAGTGACTCACAAGCTTTGAAATCACTATGTGCATAAGCCTGTGCTGACTCTAGGACCTCAATGTGTTACTCTCCCACCATGCAATTAGTTCCTACAAAAATTGGCAGCCAGGGGATCAACTAATTCAGTTTTCTGTGCATTTCCTGTTGCTCTTGACTGGGGAACGAAAATACAGCTCGTGTTCACCATAAATGTAGCTTAGAAGACGCTTTCTGTAGGAATCACTTCTGTGCCAGGCGTTTTTTACAAAGGCTTGGTCTTTTCTCTGTTTGAAACAAGCACATCTTTCTCTGCAATCGTCTGCTGATGGTTTCAGTTGCTTTTTGGAGTGGTTGCCAAGGAGAAGTTGGCCATGGGGTGAGCAGATGAGAGAGCTGTATGGTATGAGATGGTAAATTAGGCCTCAGTGATGTTACTAATTGGCTCTGTGGCTGACAACACAGCCTCCAAGAGAGCACTCTGCTCCTCTTCGCCCACAGGCAGCACTTTTAAATATTGGGTTAACTCTGGTGTGACTGCAAAGGCTTTTGTCTTCAGATTAGACAGAAGTGCCGGCTGAAAAGATATTTACAGGGTGCCACTCACCAATTGGCATTGGTGTGAAGTCTCTGTTTTACAGGCAGTTAAAACAGAGATCTGCAAAATCACCAAAGGAGGAAACTGGCCACCATTTCACATTTAAAAGGCTGAACAAATTAATGACTGGAGTTGCCAAGTAGCTGGTTCCAAGCACTCCAGAGACATCTCTCTTCTCAATCTGCAGTGGCCTTGGCCAAAATATTTAATGGATTTTAAAGGAAGTAGACAAATATTTAAGGAGTAAGTTCCTCAGTGGCTATTCAGAAGGAAATATACTAAATTTGGAGGGAATAAGTCCATCAGTGGGTCCATCAGCCCTGATAAACTGGCAGTGACTTTGGAGACTGATGCCTTAAATTCAACAGAAAATAAGGCATGTTAGGAAAGGGATGTTTTTACCATGGTTTCATGGGTGTTTTCATTAAATTCCTGGTACTGACAGCTTCAGGACACAAATGTCCAAGCTGCAAAAAGCCTTTGGTCTGACTTAGCATAGTATTCATCAAGTAAAAAACTATCTGAAATACATCATCAGGATAATGGCATACACCAGATCCTTTTACCCAGCCATGATATATCTGGGAATATGCCAAAAATCAAGCAATTGCTCCCCACATAACCCTGTTCAGGCTGAATCATCTGTCCCATCTCCTGTACGTACTGGGAATTAAGGCACAAAGACCACCTGTAAATAGATTTTCTTCCCAGATAGCCATCATCTATTAAATGAGTTTAATACTGGTTGTCTCATCCTTTTGAGGCATCCACCCTGCGTCCCAGCTGCTCAGAGTTAATTTCCACCACAGGTTGCAGTCTTCACCCTTTGCACATACTAAAACAACGTCATGAGAATTCTCCTATTCTGCTGAAATAAAATATTTCACTAAAGCTTCAAGGAAAGCTCTGCTTTCCCTTTTGTTTTGTTTAGCTTTTTGGAAGAGAAGGAAAAGTGCATTTCCTCCCTGCCATCCTTTATCCCCTCTCCTCCAAGTTTTTCTGACATGGAGCTATGATTCGTGGCAGCAGAACGCCAATGCCCACAATCTTGTTTCCAACATTCTTATATTTGTAGAGCTCACGCAGGCTCTGAACACCAGGGTGCATTGTCCCCTCCAGGTTTGAAGTGCATCTGGAAGGCAGACACCAGGTATTTCGCAGGCACCCTCATTAAGGAGGAGGAATTTGCAGTCAGATATCCTCAGAATATTCTGAGTTTGCACTCAGAATATTCTCACTCTGTCATTCAAGCAGTGATGAGTGGAGACTAATATGAGCTATACCCATGCTCAGGTGCCCCAGGTCAGGACACTGTGCTCATTTTAATGTGTGTTTTATGCCAAGGTTTTGTAAATGTCTCTCTGTTGGTAAAACAATCACACCTCCAGCTACCGTGGCTGAAGGAACACAAAACTCTGCGTAAGCCACGTAGTTATACATGTCTGCAGAAAATCCTGTTGGCTTATTCAAACACCAGAGAGGCACCCAGTCGCCTTCTGCAAATGCCTTCTCGTGACAGAAGTGGTTTCCAGTGATCCCTGAAAGAAAGCTGAATAACCACCACATTCCACGGGTCCGTGGTGTCCCCGAGTGGTTTGTTGCTTCATTTTTTTATCATTCCTGCTGCTTGTTATGACTTCTCTGAGCTTTGGCTGCCTAAAAGTGAATGAAAATGCCATCAGCTAAACCTGGGGTGACTCTCACTCGTCAGGCAGGTGAAAAGAAGTGGGAGAAAAGCTTTTGACAAAGGAAATATTTCTTCAGGTGAGCAGGCGGATTCACGTGCACGTGTGCACACGTCAGATCAATTATCATTCCACCTTTCTCTCCTTCCAGGCTCTGAAGGAACCTTGTGTAAATAGAAACCCTGAAATCCCAGGAAACACCGAGGTTTTTATTTGCTCCTACTTTCCCCTCCAGACGATTGTCCCATCACCAATATAAATTCAAAGCCTATTACACAAAATGTGGCAGATGGCTGCGTTTCAGGTTCCTCCAGCCACAACACTCCCACCAAGGCTGTTCTGGGCCACCCACCCACCCTTAGAAGTGGTAAGTAATCTACTCAAACAGAAATATTCAAGAATTTTCAGTCTTGGAAAAGAGAAGGAACTGAAGCTGCCCACTCCTTTTTTTTATTTTTTTCTTTTCCCCAGAAACTGGTCACTCTTTTTGGACAGGAATTTCTGAGGTTTTTAATCTTCTTTCTTATTACCAGCCCCATCTTTCATATATATCTGAAATAGTAAGAGACCATGCACAAGTTAAATGCTTGGGAAAACGTACTTTCAACACCTCTGAAAAGTTTTTAGCAGAAAATCTGTCAGATTAATGCTGCTTGAACAGGAGTCATTCAGTTCATTGATGCATGTCAATTTCTGTCAGAGAACTGAAATGATTCAAACAACAACATGAGTATTTTTTTTCTTTTTCAACCTTTTCATGTTCTTCCTTTACTGCATTTTGATTACCCTGTTTTGTTTTGAAATGCCATAATATGAAGTAAACAATCTTTCAGTTTTGACAAAAGAAGTCATTTTGATAATTAAAAAAACAAGACACAATTAAGTTTGAAAGCAGATGCTTCCATAAAACAGCACGATTAAAAATTCATATTAAAATTTTCCATGTGGTAGAAATTAATTTTCTGTCATGCAGTCAGATGCTGTTTTCCCTGCCAATCTTTTCCATACATTTTAGATGTATTCTGGGACAAGAATTCTACTTTTCACTTTCACATTCACTTTTTTTTCCTTTTCATTCCCTTTCCTCCTTGGTAGTAACATGTATATGTTTGGAGGACAAGTCCACAGTAAAATAGAGGTTCAGATTATCTGTCTGGCCTGTGATGCTATTTGCCTTTTCCAGGGAATTTTCTGGGTGTTCAGTGCCCACAAGCCAGTTTTTCTGGGTTTGACTAGCAGCATCCAGGTTACTGAAGAATCCTCTCTTTACTGCAGCCCAGTGGGATCACAGTGCTCACCTCCTTCACCTGTTACT
Organism: Erpornis zantholeuca; assembly: GCA_013400515.1. Taxonomy (NCBI): domain Eukaryota; kingdom Metazoa; phylum Chordata; class Aves; order Passeriformes; family Timaliidae; genus Erpornis; species Erpornis zantholeuca. The sequence continues at coordinate 129,284 of VZTN01015714.1, read as the reverse complement.
TTCTTATTTTCACCATTTCCTTCTTTCCTTGCAGAAAACAGAGGAGTCAAGTTGAGATCCAAAAATGAAGATGAAAAAAAAAAGGGTACCTGGAACTTGCTTCTTTACTCATGGCCGTGGTTTTTCTGAAGGATTAGGCAGAGAATGTGGTGTGACAGTGAGGGGCTGCTCAGGAGCAGGGGTGACACGAATTTCACAGAACAAAAAACCACGCATGAGGTTGGTGAAGAAAAGAGGCAACGCAGGCAGGATGAGCCAGAATCCACTTTTCTCGGTGGCCTGGCTCTTCACTGCCATGCCGGTGACCTAAAGTCTCCCCAAAATTTGTTCTCCAGATGCCTTCAGATGAGACCTGAACACTGAAACTCTTTAAGCAGGAGAAAATATTTTTTTTAAGTCCTTAATATTTTTTTAAGAGGAACTGCCTCTGAGATTAGAAGTGCCAGCGACAGCAGCGGTACCGGGCAGAGCCCTAAAGCAGGTGCTTCTCTGTTTGATTTATGGAGCCAAGGCAAGCACCAGGCAAGCCAGAGGGAAATCAGAAGCACGGATTTGTCAGCACCAGCCACTCCCCTGAGGGCAGAGCAGGATGCTCACCAGATAACACAAAGCCCTGGTACCCAGGTCAAGCTCTCCTGGGTACCTTTGTGATGACTTCCCATCGCACCAGGCAGGCTTTTAAGATGGGGTGGCCAAAGTTTACATCTCCCCTCCACAAACTGAGGACTGCAAACAGCCAGCAGCACAGGGACCACCAAGAGGACAACCAGATGAATAACAAACACATTATTCTCCCAATTTCACTCGGAAATGAACAGCCAAAAAGAATGAAGTGGGCAAGGGTTTTGTTTCTTTGGCCCTACCTCCAAACAGCAGTGCTTGCCCTGTGTGGAGTCCAAGAAGAGGAAGACAAGCTGGCAGCCCCTTCTCCTGGCTGACACCCAAAAATCAGACTCATTCCATGCCATCCACCCGCCAACAAGCCAAACAAACCGGGGACAGGTTTCTTCTGCAACTCACTCCTCTTTTTGCATCAACACATGCATGACGGTATTTATCCTGCAGGAATGACTCACACCAGGGATTTCCCACTGGTGTGACTGTTCCTGGACACGGCTCTGAGATAATGCAGGCAGCAAGGGCAATGGGAAATGCCACCTGTCTTGTCCTGGTTCCTGTGGCCTCAGAAATGTATAACATGATGACAATCAGCTCTTTCATTAGCAGGTCTGAGGCGAGCACAGTGTGAAGGCCAGATTTTACCCGCCAAGCAGACAGGAAAGGTGCCACATGTCCCTGTCCAGCCACATCACAACCTACAGAGGAGATGTGACTTTCACCTTGTCACCACTTCACTGGGGTGACAGGTTGAGTCTTAAAATTATGTCTGTCACAGAGATGCGCAAGCACACTCTGTCAAGGCCCTGGGCCAGCCTGAAACCAGCCAGAACCAGAAGCCATATGGGATTGTGGTTAGTGTGATGCTGTGTCTGCGGCAATAAATGCTTCTGCAGAGGCAGGATGGCTCATGAACCCATCCTGAGCACAAGCAGAGCAAATGTTGATGGACACAGGACTCTGAAAAATGGAATAGAGTGGAACAAATACATATAACTGGAATTCTGAAGGACAACATGGCCAGAAAAACTGACTTTTAATCAGAAAAACTGATTAAGTGTAATTTAAATATTATAATACCTACCTAAATCTGACAATAAGCTTAATTAGGTACATGCCATCATGTATATGACTATATCCCTCAACTCCCCACCTGGATCTTGTCATATGTAAGAAGAGGAGGGGTCATGAGATTGGGCTATATATAAGGAGTGTAGGAATTTTATGTAGTTAGGAGGAAGACCCCAAAAGGTTAAAAAATTGACAACTATTCTTCTCTTCTTCCTCACAAATGATGACACCTTCTTGTTAAGCTTCTGCCTATTTGCTATTGCAATATATTATTATATAACATTATTTTCATTATTAGAGCACTATCACAGCTGGTTAATTTATCAATGACAATTCTGAATCTCCTTCTGTTGCTTCAATAAACAGCATTATTTGTCAATCTGCAATCACAGAGGTTCTTGTTGAACACAACCAAACTTATAAAGCCATATTGGTTACGATCAGAAATCAAGCCCAGCAGCAACCAGCCCTCCAGTCCCTGAGGACCAGCTGGAAAGAAAAGGGGTTTATTTTCTGCCAAACTTCTACACCTTTAATGCAGGTGCCTTATCACCCAGCTGAAGGCACGGACTCAGTGAGAGCAGCCCCATATTCTGTCTCACACTTCCTCCTCACAGCTCCAAAGAAAAGCTTATGGATCATTAACCACTCAATCAGGCACTCACACTTTTTTGCCCTAGGCATCACGTTTCCAGTGTACCAGCACAAAATATGGCATGCTCAACACTGGCATGCACTGCCACAGCCTAGACTTTCTCTCCTGTGAGAGACAGCGAGTGGTCAGGGAGCCCAGCTCCTACAAGAGTCTCAGAGGCTTTTCCCCATCAATGCTGGCATCTGCCACTGCCTTTGACAAAAGGCCTTGCCCTTCACAGTGAAAGAGGCACATCTACAGACAGCTCCTGTTTGCCACCAGGGCTTTGTTTGAGCAGGCAGCTCCAGCTCGAGCCAGGATGAGTGTTTGATGCGCTGCAAGCTTTGGCAACATCTTGTGTTCCTCTAGTGGGTTCAGCACTCCCATATCTGTGCCCTGAGTTGGGTTTTGGCAGTGTCTGCTCCAAAATGCACTTCCTGAGCAGTGTCTTGCCTTGTATCTTCACCCTGTTGTGCCCACTGGAACTGCTCCTGCTCTCTATATCAAGAGGTGCTCTCTATATCTCTATATATAGGTGCTCCTGTCACCTATATCAAGGCAGATCATGGCCCCAAACCCCAATGATGGAATGTGTTTGGGGGTAGAATTTGTCAAAGCTGCCATCTCTGAATGCACTGAGAGGAAGCCTCCCCAGCTGAGCTGTGTCTAGCAGGGATGGAGGCAAGGGCTCTCCTGAGCATGTGAGATTTGTGATTCAGGATCTTGTCCTTCCTGGAAATGAAGCAGCTCGTCACAATTTGAAAGCAAGCTGACAGGCCCTGTCCAGGAGCTGGAGCAGCTGAAGTGGAGCCACCTCCCACGATGCTGGGCTATATGGATTTATTTCAGCATCCTCTCACTCCTCTCATATCACTAGTTCTTGCCCTGAAGAGGTCAGCTCTGCCCCAGAGTCTGTTTCTCTACTTCTAAGCTGTCTGCCTTGGGAAAAAAAACCCCTCTGTTTCTCTGTTCTGCAGGATCTTTCTTACACAACTTCTTGATTCTTCCAACCTCTCCAGGAAAGGGTTTTTTACTTTTCCCTCATTACAATGCTTCCTTCATGACATTGCCTAAAAACCTCTCAAAACACAGTTGGGGAAAACCCACCTCTCTTTCAGCTGAGTGGAGAGGCACTCAGCTGAAAAGTGACGCTGCCGAAGCGTGTGTCTCCCAAAATGCCAACTGCTCAGCTGCAGAGGGTAGTGATACTCACAAGATCTCACCCAAACACTTGAATTCCAACAAGCCAACAGCTTGTCCACTGAAGGCAGGTGTCAGGCAGCTGTGACAAAAAAAAAGGAAAACTCTAGGCTCAGAGCAGCTCTACTAGAACAAGAGGAAAACAGGAGAGCAGGGAAACGTTGGATTCAATTCTGCATTTTTCAAACTGAGTGGGAGGTTTCAGCTCCAGCCTTGCTTCTCAGGCAGCATGGGTGCTGGTGGCTCAAGCCATAAAATTAATAAAATTGAAAGTAGCCTCTAGACCAGATAATACAGGCTTTGTAGAGATGCTGCACAGTTTGGCCACAGCCAGAGGCCGTGCCCAGGTTGCCTTGTGCAGTGTTTTAACCACAACAAACCCCTCCTCTCTGATTTAAACCACTTTTCTGTTCCTTTCAGGACCCTGACGAGGCTGGAAATCTATAGCAGAGCATACAGTGTGCATTGATTTTAATACAAAAAATTATATACAGATACCACTGAGATGTTTCCAGCCGATAAAGATAATAAGCAGGGATAAAAGCAAAAAGCAAAGAAAGTTCAATCTGAAAGTGCATGTTTGATTTGGACTGTTTGGACAGTCCTAGCCTGACTTGGAGGGAGCAAGGCAAAACCCTTCTCACTGCTTATCTGCAGAGCTATTCTTGGCTTCTCCTTCTCAGGTTTTAGTTTAAATATCTGCAATTATTTACCTACAGCATGTACCCATTTTTTTTTTTGTCCTCTTCTTGAACAATGACTAATTGCCTCATGTGAAGGCAAATATTTAAGTATGTGTGCAGGAAAGCTTTTCCCTCCCAGACAGATAGCAAGCAGTGCCATAAAAAGCCTGGTGATCATACGTGGGGTTTCATGTGTTTTTGCCTCATTTCTATGCTCTGTGAGGTTTAGAAAGCATCAGAGTTGTCATGTCAAGGTTTTTAAATGCAGACTGACAACCTGAGGTGGCCTCTTCAACATGAAATGGATGCAGACTTCCGTGTGGGTATACAGTTCACAAAAACCTCAAAAGAGAAATTAAAATAAGAATAGATTTATGAAAAAAGGAAAACAGGAACTGACTAATCAGTCAAGTTTCACAATTTTCTTCAGTACAGAGAAAACAGAAGATATTTGCAACACTTGCTGGTTAAATAAGTTGCTCCAAATTACTGTATAAAGTTACTTTTTGAAATTTTCTTTTTTTTAAAGGGTAAAGATTTCCAAGCTACCTTGCCTTATACATTAGTCTTTTGACAAGCCAGTCACAGTACATTTTCTCAGCAATACTGCCCAGGGTTTTGGGAAGAAAGCCTATGACAAAACCTCAGAATGAAATTATTGTTTGTTTGTACTTAGTGCTGTAAAAATGTAGGCATTTACTTAGACTTAAATGGATGAATAATCTCCCCAATTCTTGTTGGAAATTCACTAAAATGTAGTTTATGTCTCAGAGTTTATCTGCATCCCAGTCAGTAGGACAAGGTCTCTCTGTGATGTTTTTATCCATGCAATACAGGTGCAGACAGAAAATCTGTGTATGCCAAATGTCATCCTGGAAAATGCTCTCTTTAAATAATAGAAATAAAATTACAAGGAAAAAAAAAATATGATCTCACACTTAAATTGGCACTTGCAAAAGCACATAATGTTCAGATGGCAGTTTATTTAGATAATTTCCAAGTATACGCCTGATCACTTGACTTCTGGAGAAGCAAGGCTTGCACAATATTTCAAGTTCAACACCACTTTCTCAGTTTTTCCCTGAAGAGGATACCAAAGAGTTTGCAAATTTATCAGCCCGAAATTGCTTATTTTACCCCAGAAGAATTTAAATTGGTTATCCAGGCACCATTCCACCTCTTCCAGATGTTGTCTTTCATTTTCATTTTGCTCTCATTGTCTGAGATAAGTGACAATGTAAGCCTGCAGAACAGCATGCCCTGCTGTTGGCTGTAAGTGATGTGAAAAAAAGCAACCCTTACTTTCAACTACAGATTCAATGTCTGTCAGCACACAGATTTTTTTTTGAAATTAGTAATAAACTCTTTTTTTTTTTTTTTTTCACTTAACTTGAAGCATCTGGGTCTGCGAGGGAAAGAAATAATTATTGCCTTTCACATATAGCACACAGCCTGGTTTTTCCAGAGCATACTTTTAACAGTCAGGACCTCAATCTTCACGTGAATGAATATTTGGCCCAAAAGTTGATGTGCTTTCCTTTTTAAGCACTTTCTAGTGCTGTTCCTACAGAGACCCAAGTCTCAGAGATAACAAATAAAGGTTTAAATGCTTGCCAGCTTGGAAAGCTTCCTCCTCACCCACTTTTACACCCCCAGGGAACCTGGGCAATGCACATGTACAAGATGACTTGGACTTCTTCCACTGATGCTGGAAATTAACAATCACAGACACCTGAAATTATCTTTGCAAGCAGGAGGACCACAAAGAGAAATTGTCCTGCCCTTGTTGACTCAGCACCGAAGGATCCTCTGAAGATAAACCACATCTGTACAAGCAGAGCACAAGGCACAGTGGTCTGCAAAGCATCTGGTGCTCAGGGGAACACCTCACTTGCAGGTGGCTGCTCCCAGGGTGGTATTGTGGTCCTGCTTCTTTAGTGGATTTTAGAGAAATCACAGCAAAAAGTCTGAGAAGAGCAAGTTCTTTTTTTGGCTTGTCTCGAATTGTAATAGTTAACTCTATTTCTAAAGAGAACATTCGTGGCTTCCCAATAGAAATTCTTGACTTGTAAATATGAAAGATGTTTTAGTAAAGTGCTCTCCTTGACCAATGAAATAACTTTGTCTTTGTTTTGAGATTTGTGAGACTGTGCTGCAGAGACACAGGCACAGCCAGACGAACAGACGATCTCTCCAGCTAGCATGGCTGGAGAGAGAAAAAGTTTACTCTGTTTTCTTGATAATAAATAAGCCTTCTGAAAAATCCTATGAACATGGAGTCATTTATAACCAAGCCCTAAAAACAAAGCAACATCATATCAACATGGTGTGATATAAACTTTAACAGCACCTCCACAGGTGGGGGCCCCTCGTACAGAAATAGGGGACAAAGCTGACATCATCTATTGACACCAAACAAATTCTAATATACTCAATAAAATATACCCTTTAGTATGAAAAATCACTCTCTGTTTCTCACTACAGGTGGCCACAGCCCTGTCCCTGCCATTCCCCACAACAGATATTGGGGCTTATCCATCAGGGAGACCCCAAATGGTTTGCCCAGATGAGTTCCTTGTTCAGTTTTCATGTTGCTCATTCTTTCCATGTGAATTCACCTTGATACTGTTTGAACCCATCACAGAAAGTGTCTCCCAGTGCAGCTCAGACTCTGCAAATCCAGGTGTAAAATTATTCTTGGAGGAGGTTGTGGTGTTGTACTTCGCTCTTCTTGAAGCCAATGGCAATTCTGTTGCTGACTTCAATAGATAACTGGCCAGAATATGCAAAAAAATCCAAGGATTTGGGAACTGAAAACTACTCAGAAAAACACAGAATGTAAGTTTACCCAGCCTGAATATAATTCTTATACCATGTTCACCAACACTTCATGAGTGGCCACTCCAACACTGTGCTGTGTTTTGGTCACAACACAACACTGGTGCAAAGCTGGCATCAGCTGTTTCGGGAAGGCAAGACCACAGAAGGAACCTGGGGAAAGGTTTCCACTGCTCACCCAGTGCTGACCCTTCTCTTTGCAAATGCAGGCCACACCCAGTGAGAGCCAGGCCACAGTTTTGTGCTTGAAAGAGATCTAGAAAAACAGCCTGAAAAGCCTGGAGGAGGCTTGGTGGGGAAAACTGCTGCCATAGAGCATCCAGGACACAAAGCTTTTGGCTGCAAGTAAACTACAGCAGCCACTGAAGTATTGCCAAATACTGATGCATCCCATTTATCCCCTCCACCTTTGCCCAGGTAAGCTTGCCCTGGTGGTCCATTCTCCATCCACATCTGGCTCTGAAGTCTATCTCTAAAGCCTCGATGATCTTTTCTCGTGTCCGTGGCAGGCATCGTGAGTGCAACAAGTCTCTTCCCTCCTCCCCAGCCTCTCGCAGGAAGCTCGTGGAATACGTGTCATCTGCCAAGTCCCTGGTTGGAAAACTTCAAAATAGAAAGTCTGGACAAGAACTGGACT
>VZTN01015714.1:97339-112610 GCA_013400515.1 Erpornis zantholeuca | reverse complement strand
AAAAAGGAAAAAAAAAACCAGGGAAGAACAACCTAAAATCTGACTAAAGCTTGGCCTTGGTGATAGGCACTTTAAAGATCATGTCATTGCAACCCTCCTGTCATGGGAAGGGACCCCTTCCTCTAGAGCAGGTTGCTCAGAGCCCCATCCAGCCTGGCCTGGGGCACTTCCAGGGATGAGGAATTCACTGGGACAACCTGTGCCCCACAAGCCTCACAGTAAAGATTTTTTTTCCTAGTATTTAATCTAAACCCACTCTCTTTCAGCTTCCTAAGAACTCCACTATCTCCTAAGAGTTCCACTCTCCCAAGAAGAGTTTGTGCCAAAGTCTTCTGGATTTGGTGACATTTGAAGAAAGTAATTAAAGTTATTTAGAAGCAATTTGGACCTGCCCCTCATCAGCCTATAATATTAGAGTCAGGCAAGGATGAGAATTCAGCTCAGAAAGCCTCATGTTTTTCTTTGGTGAAGTAGATTTACCAAAATAAACACTGAGAGTATGTTTGCTGTGCTGGTAAATGTCACTACCTGGTTTAAATTATTTGTGGTAATCCAACCAGTATTACCATGCCTGACAGATGTCTCTAATCCACTCAGTTTAGCAGCCCTGAAATGTCACTGATGATTTCACAACAGCCCTGTCCCACCCTGGACCTGGGCAGACAGACAAATCCATGAGTCCTGAGCCAAGGACAATATGAAATGAAAAAGTTATTAGGCAGCATGACCAAAAAATTTCATCTTAATGACATAAAATATACTGCCTATTTTGTAAGTATTTATAAGGTAGGGAAGGAGTCACCCATAAAAACCCTTCAATGACAACAAAGTGCTGCACTACATTTGAAATCAGAGTATCAAGGTGAACTGATAAAGTGAAATTTCCCCTGGAATATTTTGCACTCCGTCTTCATCTCATGTACTTCACTGGCAATAAAAATACTTAGTTCTAGAGTTATGCCAGTGTGAAAATCACATAGAAAAGATAATGCAATTAAAAAGGGAGTAATTTATTTCCTGATAAGCCACCCAGTCCGTTTCTGATTCTGTCTTAATCACAAGATAAAAGCAAGTGGATTTAATGCTACGGTGCCTTCTCGCATTGTAGAAAGTCTAAGCAAAGGTGTTTATTGCTGTGTTGGTCTGGCAGCTTGCAAACCTTTATGCTGGGAATTACATAAACAAGCCCTGAGTTCAAATGAAGAAAATAAACGCTTGTTACATATTTTATCTGGCATTTAACACTCGTGCAGATCGTCGACCTGTGTCATTAACTGTGACATTTACCATACAGTCAGAATTTGGATAGCACAAAAAATGGGAAAAACGATAAAGGAAGGGAAAAGGAAAGAGAAAGAACAAAGCAGGGGGGAAAAAAGAAGCCTTCTTGATGCCTTAAGTTTTAACTTTTATATTTTTAAAATCCTGTAGTGCTAGTGTAACTCTGAAGTTTCCTGTAGCTTGTTAAGTGCTGTTCTCTATGCTAAGATAGAAATAACAAAACCTCTAATTTGCTTTTCAAGGACATCCAGAAACAAGAACTGTAAACCTTCATCTTGAAAAGAGGGGGACAAGCTGAAGAAGTCACATCATTAACTGAGTTCTGGTTGGTGAATTTATATTGATATAAAAGTGTGAATCACTCATGATCTGGGATCCATTTTTGAGATCTACTGAGGCAGGACCTCTGGACCCCGAAGTGTGCACCTGGAGACCTTTAGAATAAATACCACCTTTATTCCTTTATTCCTTTATTCCTGTCTGGTCTCTGTTTCTAAGTAGCCTTTTAAGGCATCATCCTGAAAACATGCAATTTCAAGGGCTGGTTTTTAAGGCATCCTTCAGATCCTCATGTTTCGACCAAGGTTTGCTCTCTGCAGACAATAAATTATTCTCATCAGGTTGCAGTTTCTAGAAAGACATTAACTGCTCTGCAGAACCCAAAGACAGAAATAAAAACCAGCTCTGCCATCAGCACCAGCTCCTGATGGGATCCCTGGCATGAGATGCCCAAGTCTCACTGAGTGCCTGGAAAATTATCCAAACAACAAAACACTCCAAGCACAGGCAGTGCACAGCAGCAAAAAATGTCAGACTTTGCAGGGACAAAAACTTTTAAGTTCTCAGAAATTAAGCCATTTAAGGCCACCCAGTGAACCTGTAAATGTGTTGGGAATCAATCAAAGGCAGGACATTAAGGAGGAAAAATCTGTAAATAAAAAAACAGAACCTTGGGTGCCATGAGGAATTAGGTTTGGGGCACAGGGAGGCCTCAAAAACCTCTAGCATGCTTGTTTTTATTTTAGAAGAGGAAATTGTATGGCCAGAGCTTCCTTTACTGGAGCTCTCTTGAGGGCAGAGAGCAAGGAGGTGGCAGTGCTTGGTATTTTCTTTGGGTGATTTGTCCTGACAGTCTCCTTTAGAAAGGGTTTTCTGGGATTCCCAGTTCTTTGGCAGGCAAGAAAGACAGGAGGGAAGGCCAATCTTTGCAAATATTTTCTATTACTTTTTCCTTTCACCACTAAATCTTCCACATTTTGAATTAATTCAATTTCTTTGGCATCCCCGTCAAAACCCACTGTGTTTCAAGGAAAATTCATATCAAACCCATGCCAAAATTGTATATTTCAGTACTTTTGGTACAAATTAGACTAGACTGAGTTGGTCCAACAGATTAACCAATAAAAAGAAACTTAAAACATTATGCACTTACAGATTTGCAGTCCACAGGGAATTAAAAACAGATGATTTTCATGTGTGTCTTCTGAATTATTTCAGTAGAAATGGTTTAAAGAAGAATTTAATTTACACTATGAATTGAAAACACATCTTCTAATGCACATTAGTCGTTATAGGGAAATATTTTTAATTCATGCTGCCTTTGTGAGGATGTTCAGAAGTCCCTCCTAAAAAAATATTTATCCGGGGAGATTTCTGCCTTAATACAGCTTTGAATAAAGTTGAAAGGATACCTCTGTTCACTTCTCACACTCTTTAACAGACCTTTCTTTAGGTAAAAGGGCTCACTCCTGGATTCTTGGGGGCACAGTGTAATTGGCCTCACCCTTGCCTGAGGATTCAGCCCACCTCCAATAGAAATGATAATTTAAATGGTGATTTAACCCCTGCACTCACTGCACAGAGGATCAGACATTCTGAAAAAGACCAGAGAGATCTTTCCCTCAGCTGAGAGGTTTTGTCTCAAGGCAGACATCCAAGCTTTGCTCAGTAATAGGGAGGTGACCAAGCAAGTGGCCACATGCCTTACAAAATGAAGGTTATGCCTTTCCAAACCACCCAACCCCACTTGTATAAACTTTTTTTGTTTCCTCTCTGCTCCCTCATTCCTTTATTTGTACCACAAATTTATCTCTCAGACCTATATCCTGGCATGTTGTGCTGTCTAGAAAGGTTCTACTTTTCTGACAGTTTAAACTAAATCAAGTGTTTAGTTACAGGAGGACACAAGGATGAAGTTGTTAGTGTGTCTTATTTCCCCATTTCTTTCCTCCCCTTGGGTTTTTTCCAGCGTGTCAGTTGCCTCTCTAGAGTCACACATTGACTTTTTGTACCTCTGCTGCTCTGTGCTATAACCTTTTTATTGAACTGTTCCTTTGCTCCCACTGCTAAATTCTAGCTGCCATTCCCCGAGCCTTTCCCATCATCTTCTCGTGCAACAAAAGGCCCACAAAGCCTTCAAGACAGAATTCCTGACCCAAATCAGATCCTTGTTTAATTCCCCATAGGGAATGGCACTCTGCAGAAAGAGACCAACACTACAGAGCAGGTCAGCAGTCATGCTGCTGCTCTTGCCCTTACTTCTCTGTGTCAGACATCCCCAGGAGAGTGAACCACAGCTCTGTGCAGCCCACGGTGGATGTCACCCACTCCAGATGAGCAGGGATTGTGCCTCTCTCAAAGCTGCCAAAAAGATCCTCGGCTGCATGCAGGGAAGAAGCAGGTTCAGACATGATTTCTCTTAACTGCTGTCCATCCCTGTGCCCTGATCAAGAGAGATTTTGTCACGGAGGTGGAGCAATGTGTGTCAAGGCAATGATCCCACACTATCTCTGCCTACGGTGACCTCACCCACAGCAAGTACAAGAACACCACATCTTAGACAGATAAGCCCAGAACAGAGAGTAGAGGTCTCACTGTCCCCAGGCTGGCTGTGAAAGGAAGCATAACAAGTGATTAGGAATAAAATCTTACAGAGCTAGAGATAAGAATCTCATCTGGCCTAGAGCTTGCTGGTACAAAGTCATCCTGTCAAAGCAGTTTGTTCCACCTCAATCTGGAAGAGTGAGCTTATACAAAAGAGCAAGAAAAGCTGTGTCTTCTGGGATCACAGTATTTCTAACAATGGCCTTGGAACCTCAGAGCCAAGTTTATGGTATGGCTATGCCACAGCCTTACTGCAAATAAATATGTTTTCATACAGGGTTTGATGCCCAGGTACAATTTCTGCCTCTGTCCATGGAATATATGACACAATAAGAAATGCAACAAGTCCCCCAGGGCCCTAACTAGCCATGTGGACATTTGCAAACATCATCAGACCTTTCCTAGGCATAGGCTAAGCTATGAAATTGTTGGTGTAAATGATACCNNNNAAATGTTGTTGAAAAAAAAACAAGAAAAAAAAAAAAAAAAAAAAAAAAAAAAGTTATGGAGCAAGGTACTGTGGTTGAGAAAGACATTACCCTCAGCCTGTAATCTGCCATTGCAAATAATTCTCCATCCATCAGTGCCTTCCAATCAGAGGGGGTTGTCTGTCAAAAAGATGTGCACAGTTTGATTTGCTCAGCCTTGCTCAACTACCAGTTGCAGCATTAACTAGAGGAAATTTTGCAGCCTGCCTTTATGCAGTTGTGATGGCCCCTCCTGCTCTTAAAGCTCATGTTTGAAACACTCAGAAAGGTAATGTAATAATAATAATAATAATAATAATAATAATAATAATAATAATAATAATAATAATAATAATAGTTCTGCATACTCTTGTGCTAGAGGAAATCTAACTCATCACAATTGCATCAGTACATTGGGAGATTCCTGGTTATACAGGCTTCAGCAGGCCACAGAGGTGAAAGAAATTAGGCCCACAAGAAAATTGAGATGTAAAAAAAAATTGCTACAACTGCTGAAATGACATTTTTGGACCAGTCAGTTCTATGAACATAAAACACGTGGCTCCTAGTAACAGAAAAGCAAACATCCTCCAGAGACTGCAAGTGAAATTTGGGTGGGATTTTTTGTAGATCTACTTAAGCTACGCTGCAACCCAAATTCCACTGGCTTCCAGGTGTGTTGAATTTCCACACTCGTGTCCCACCCTCCCTCCTCAGACTGCAGTTTGCCATCCTGAAAAGCAGAGTCCTCAGCACAACCCTGGACATAATTTTGAATGGGGATTTCAATAGAATAAAGTTTAGGCAGCTTGCACCTCGAAAATTTCCATAAGACAATCTTCATCAGCTGAGTATCTGCACCAGCACCACCAATAAAAAGAACACAGTGGCAGATTCCAGGAGCTGAAATTGGTGCTGTTTCACACAAAACTTTGCCTTATTTTTCAGAAAAGTGACTTCCAGCCTGACTTGTAACACTGCCAAGTAACCACAGAGATCCAAATATTCATGGCACCCCCAAGAATTTTTGCCTATCAAATGGCAAGATAAAATTGTACTCAAAATAAGTCTGATTTTTTTTTTTTTTGCACAGGTTGCATAAATGGCATTTCAGCAACACTTAGAACACCATTACTTCTGAAATTCTGCAACATGGACATCTTATATTTTCTGCATATATAGCAGAAAAGTTGCTCGATGAAAAAAGTTTTACAACGAATTTTAATGGGCAAACAAAGAGGCAAAGTAAGCCAGGATGACAAATATGCACTGAAAACCAAATTTCAGAGCAAATGTCAATGCTTGGAAGCCACGGGAGCAGATAAAACAATGTGCAAGTTAAAGCTGCATCTGACGTAGAAATTCTGGAAGAAAATAAAAACAACGATGCAAAAATTTTAAATTGAGCATAAGTTGCAGGAAAATTTTTCAGCCTTATTTCCTCAACTTATTTAGGAGAAAGTACACCAAATTAGCAGCTAGAGCCTGTAACCACCAAGCTGCACTGAAAAGAGGGAAGGTTTTGGCATCCTTCACACAAAGGATGCTCCCTGATACTATTCAGTGTTAGAACTAAAAGTAAGTAAGGAGTGGGATCTCTCTGGCTTTCACAGGAATTTTTATTTTCACAGCACTTGGGAATTAAATAATCCTGTATTTTAGAGCTCTTCTGGGTGCCCATCTTCCCAGAAGAAGAAAATATTTAACACAAACCAGAATGGTATAACAAAAAGTTCAGGTGATTTCACCCACCACATTTTCTTAATTTGAAAAGGAAAAGCAATACAGAGTCAATAACAATAAAACATGAACAAATAAACAAAGAACCACCTTCCCATTATGTTTTTCTTACACATTAAATTGATGACCCTAAAATTCTTCAGCTTTGACATTACATATTTTGTATTTTTTTAGCAGATTTACATATTTTTAAAACTCCCCATTTTTCAACTGGTTTAATTAATTTTTCATTTGATTCCACTAAGGAAGACAGAAAGAATAGAGAGGCGAAACAGCAAAAAGTAAAAGTTACCCATTTCTTTCTTCCTGCCCGAAGCTACAGAAAATTTCAGTATAGTGATTTGCCAACAAAAAACCCTATCATATCTCAATTTTAAAACAAAAATGAACGCTTTCCACGCAAAGTTCCTGCTTTAGCCTCCCTTCTGATTGCCATTTCAAGACTGTAAGACACTGGCTCTTCCCCTTCCCCAGCATATATCACTCCCTGTCACAGAACTGTGAGCTGGGGCTCAGAGAGTCGAGTTTGATAAAGTTTGGTCAGAGGAAGGTAAGGATGCTTGGGTAAGCCTGTCCCGAAGCTGCTCAGGCTCACCAAGGGCTCCAGGCACCACCAGATAGACAGCTGCTGGTAGAAAATTGTTGCCCTGACAATCGATTGATGCTATCGAGGCGAGGAGAGAGAAGCAGGCTGTTCTCTCCCGGTCACGTCACGCTCAGCAGCCTCCGGAGCCTTGCCCGAGGTTTCCTGAGCGCACACACCTGCTCCAGACCAGCAGCTCATGCAAACCTGCTCCTCACAGCCCCTCTGAGGCACAGGTTTTGTTCTTGGTTTCGTTTTCTATGGGTGGCTTCTTCTCCGAAGTCGTGGAAGCTGATCAGAGCAGGCTGGGGGAAGCGTTTGTGCTGTGCCTCACGCAGGTATCTCAAGCCAAGCTCAGTTATCTTCAAGACAGGAGAGGCAGGATGGGGCTGTTCCTATCAGACTTTTCTGTGAGGCGTTTGCTTCTCAAAGGTGCTGTTTTGGCAAGCAATTTACCAAGGATCAATTAGCAGGAAAACAAAGAATCAGAATGCTTTTCTGAAATTCGTAAGCTTACTACAGGCATTTATAGTGGTCTTGAGCCACAACCATTTCCTAGCTTTACTAAGGTCAAGGAGATGGCTGATATTTAAAAGCAGCAGCTCTGAAGGGAAGACCTGGATATCTGCTGGGTTTCTGTTCTTGCTTTACTTGTGGTGAGGCTTCAGTGTCCATGAACTGCTCTGAGAGCAGAGAATAACTTTTGGTTTTTGTATAAAACCCATAATATTTTGTGGTCACTAAAACAAGGCAAATTATAATAGTAAGTATCCATTGTATAGGAACTGCAAAGACAACATCCGATTTCCATTAAAGTAGTTAAACATGCACAAAAATACACATACTTGAATACCTATCATTCCCTACAAAGTTTTTGAGAAACATAATTTATTTTGTCCATACAATTGTGGGAACACAAATAGGGAGGAGATAAGTTACCACCTGATTTTTTCTCTTAGTCTTGCTAGGAAAAGAAAGTCATCTGCACACAGAACTAGAAATATGGCAAGCAAATAAAACATATTGTAAAAGAAACATGAGTATATATATGTGACATCTAGGTTATTCACAATCTGCCAGAAAATATTTTATCAGATAATCTGTACTGTCCCCATTTAACACAGTCCTTAGTGCAAAAATCCAAAAGTAAAAATAATTATTTGGAAACTGACATTAAAATTACCTCTAAACCAGAAATTTTAAGAACGATTGTCATGGTGCTATGGAACACAATTATAAGGACATAAATTTATTCAGCATTAGATAACAAATCGTGGTTTAGAAAATGTATGTTTGTGGAAAAAAAATATTTTGATACCAACTTGTCACATATGTTACCAAAAACCAGACTGAGTTGTAAGGGAGACTTCTTGCTCCAGAAGTGCCACTTTAATCTTTGTAAATCAGATTCATTAAAACATCTCAGCTTCCTTCCACTGAAATACAAATGAGCACCCAAGAAATCTCCAGGTGAGAGAGTTTGAGCTCATCTGAGATTCTGGAAATTCAGGACAAAGCCATCAGCAAATCTCTCACCGACATCAGCAGAGGTGGGACTTTAACCTGATGTGAACTTGTGGCTTGGGCATTGAGGGAGGAGTTGATAAATTGGTGTTTCTGCCACTCTAGTCCACATTTCCAGTCCTTTCCTCCAGTTCTGCTAAGCTGTTGTGTTCCTGTGCTGCATAAAGGGATACCAACAGTTTAAAAAAAATGTTATTATGCTGTGTTAGTTAGTGATAGTTACTATCCTTTGATATGGCCTTCAAGCATGTTAATATTCCTGGGAATAAACACATGGGAAGGATATCTGTCTCCTGTAATTTGTCATCATAGGATGATCAAAATGGAAGGTTACAAGTCTCTCGTGATCACAGGACCAGACAAAAAATTTTGGGGGAATGGAGATTGAGGCAGCTTCCCTTTCAGAGCACATTTTTGACTAAATTATCAAAAATTATGTGTCTTCCCCAACAGAGCCTAGTATGTATCCTACTGGAATTGGTGGATATCTCAATTAACATCATAGAGTGAGTATGAGGAAAATCAGACTTTTCACCAAGTGAGTTAAAGGTGTGTCATACAGCCCTGGCAGCTCTTTGGCTCAATAAGATGTGATGGTCTGAGGGTCTCTAAGTCAGCGAGAAAAGGGGCAATGGAGAGGTCTTTGCCTCTGAATTCACCCAACACCCCACTGCCATGGTTTTTTTCTTCCATGAAAGCAAACACTAACCCAGAAAGCAAAAAAGTGGAGAGATCCTGACCTCTTACTCTTCCTATCTGCTTTCAAGTGCCCTGCTTTCAGTGTAAGTTGTACCAACAGCAAGCTGGAGTGTTATCAGCCCAGGCTGGTACTGTTCTCAGCCCAACCAGCCATGAATGTCCGACTATTTGTTCCTTACTGATATCCCATTCTATTTAGTATAATACAGGCCAACTTCTCTAATATTTACCCTGTTATCACCTATGTACATCTCTTGACTTCTTTGTTTGCCTTCCTCCCAGCAAATTTGTACAGCGTTCCCGTGGCTCCCAGCCCTTCCCCTGCCGAAGGCACGCCATGCTCCGGGAGCGAGCCTGCACACTGCCCCAGGACCTGTCCCAGGAGGAGCTCCACAAACCTCACCCCACAGCCCCGAGGGAACACTTCCCTCCTGATGTTCAAGTCCCCCCGGATGTGCTGAAACCACAGAGAGCTTGCTCTGCCATAATAATTTTGGAAAGGATGGGATGGGACGAAGCAACCCCACTGGGCCAACAGCGAAACACCAGGGGAATGGGGAGAGATAAAACTGCTGTGTCCCAGCTGAGCTATCTACCAGGAACATTCCCTATCGTGCACCCAGCCTCCACACCCAGCCTCCCTCTCAAAAGTAGCTAGCTGGTTTTCTTTTAGAGCCCATGAGTGTGTTTACATTACATTTATATTACTTACCAAGGGCCTGGGACCCAGCAAAGTAGAACGATAACCCCGTTATCTGGCAGAGAGTTGTTAAACAAAATGGATGGCTATAAGGAGGACGTAACTAGTTCGTGATTCATGGTGGCAATTCTTTCTTTTTACAAGTGTTTTGGGATTCTGGTCGTCAGGAATCGCAAAATTTCCCTGCTGGCTGCACTGCGTCAACACCCTCATTCTGATATATTTTGGGGTAAGCTGCAGGTGGATGTGGAAGGGGGGAAGTGTGGAATGACAATAGCTGCAGACAAAACCCAAAGTAACCAATTCTCAGCTAGATATCTTTTAAAACACTGCTTAAAATTAAAGAATGAAAATTAATGCTAGTTCAGCACATTTATGCAGTAAAGAGTGGCTGGATCAGCTGCATTCATTTGAAATACTGAATCATCTAATTGCAAGTTGAGAAAGGAAGTATTAAAGAAAAAAAGCCCTAAATTCAAACAGTCCTCAAGAGCATTGAAACACATACTAGAGATGGATGATCCAATTCAGAAAACTTAAAATAAAAGTCTTTTCACTTTGAAGATTAGCTGATGATCTGAAAAAAAAAAAAAAATTATTAAGGCTTTAAAATACACTTCAAATGAGCATGTATTTTCAACTGGGGAGTTCTGTCTATACATTCTTGGAATGTGGCCATTTACTGGCAGAGGGGTTGGCAAAAGAAAAGTAGCTCTTGTGACACAAACTGTTTTTGCTGCATCAGGGAAATCAGCCAACAAAGCCGAGCGCATGATTTTTGCTGCTAGTTAGAGCTGACTTGTCACGTGCTCGGTGCTCATCAATTGCTAACAGAACCCCAGGCACTTCTGAGAGGAAAAATCTTGCTTTCTATAAAGGAGGATGAATGTTTATGTCAACTGTTATTTTCTTCTTTGATGGTCTGGTTCAACTGCTCGCACTGGGGAAGCAGCTTATTTTGATAAAGTGCAATCCTGGGACGATCCCCATGTGTTCCTGGTCAGGAAAAACTCATAAGCATGCACCTCAGTGCTTCCTTTAAGGAATTCCTTCCCAAATCAAAGCCTCCAGGAACGAGGGAGAGGGGAGGTGTTGAGCATTTCTGCAAACCCAACGGGCTGGGCACGGGCTCAGCAAAACCTCAAAGTACATGTGCAGTTCCAAGCCTGTTCAGCAGTGGATTTTTATTCCCTGAAAGGCTCGAGCAGGGTGGACTTGGAAGAAAAAAAGAGCGAACTTGATTCCACATTAATAGCCAGGAATTTAAATAAGTGGGTTGATGAATCCCAGGCATAATCAGGTGTCTAATTAGAGCCTGGTGGGGTGAAGTGTTGCTGTGTTTTGCCATTTTTGTCTGGCAGAGAAACAACCACAGAGAATCCGGAAGCTGGGTCACTTGTTGTTATTTTAACTGAGTATTCAGACTCCAGATTAAGACAAACGCACACAGTGAAGGAGTCTCATCCATGGGAGACTCATCTCTGTCCCAGGCTCTGTCCTGTGGGAAATGTTCACATCTCCCTCTGTTTTATCCTCCCGCAGCAATTTAACCCATTTCTCTTCAAATTCAGCCAACATAGTGAAAGTCCCTTTGCACCGAGGCAAAAACAATATTTGCTGGATCATGGCCGGGAAAAAGAGCAGTTCTCCTGCCTCACATTTTCTATAGAGTGCAGTTTTGTGGGAGCCAGGTGTTTTCAAAAGAAAAAAAGAAAAAAGAAAACAAAAAGAAATTGGTCTTTCTGTCTTTCTTTTAGTTTTCAGTTCATAAGGAGAGAAAACACACCGTGAAAAGGAATTAACACTAATTAGCAACTAAAACAAGTAATAAATTCTTGTTCCCAGTTAATTCCATTACAAGAAAAATGTTTAGAGACACAGGCAGCTATGAATTTGAGATATACTCCATATATATTGTGAATAAGAGTCTTGAAATGTCCTCTGGTTAGGGATTCATGAAGACATTTATATATACATATATTTATTAGTACTGTCCCAGCTCCCTTCATGTCTACTAGAAACCATCAGATTTGGTGTTGCTTAAGGTTTCTGTGATGTTCTGTTAAATTTCCATACAAATAAATCTATTTTGCTGATGTTTGTAAAGTTTTATTTCAGACCAGAGATCTTTCAGAGCTCTGTCTTCAATAAAAAGGGGTAAAAGTGGAACTACTAATTTAGTTTCTTTAAAAGGCATGTATTTTCATGCACATTAAATCCATCTGTTTCTGAAACGTACGTCTTTCTTCAGTGTGTAATTTGATAAAACCCTAAAGAAAGCCTTGGAGTTCCAAACTTGAAGTAGAAAGGGAGAGAAAGTGAACACCAACGAGAGTATAACATGGCCAGCAACATTACTAAAGAAATTTTGAAAAGGCCACAGTATTTTTAGAATGCAAAACCACTAACAAACCACTCAGGGGATCTTGTCACCAGTCCTCCATGCATTTTTAAACTTCTAGGAAAAGGAGAAAACCATCCCAAAGGTCTGCTGCTGCAATCTGAAGGAGGCATGGGTGAATATTAATGAAACATTCAGCTCTGCTTCAAGTCTGCTGTGTTTCTGAGGCTACTTGTAAAATTTTTAGATTCATCTTTATATCAAGGGAGCTTTTCTTTTCAACACACTTCAGAAATGTGATCTTAGAAAAACTTTTGGGTCTCACTTTCCACAAGCAGGGGCATCATCATGTGACTACCCTTGGCTCCCTGTATCACTTCCATCCTTCTGAGTGATCTGCCTTTTAACAAGTTTAAGTAATACACTTGATCCTGATTAACTTAGCCTTCTTTTTTTCCCTTTTTTTGAGAGCTTCAAAACCCCTTCCCCCAAACCTCTTTCAGAGAGCACAAAAGCATTAACTATGACCACAATGAGAGCAGGCAGGGCTGTATTACAGATCTACTGTTGCCATAAGTTATCCCACAGATGCAAACAACTGAAACCCCAAGTGGTGATTTCTAATTAAAATACAGGATTGATCTGACTTCACAGACATCTCTTTTGCTGTTTTCGACAGGAAGTGGAAGATCTGTACACAAACTAGAGAATCTTCAAAGCACACCGAACAGGAGCCTTTAATTCACAATTTACATTACTTGGAAGATGTTCTGTGGCTTCATAATGTTTCTATATATACGGAGCCACAATTAGGGCTAAACATAAGAGCTACAACACAATTTTTATAGCACACTTTTTTTTCATAGCTGGGTTAAAACCAAAATCAAGCAACAGTCCTGTACTTGCTTCACAAATGTAGGAAAATAATCCTAATCATAGCCTTTAAGTTCCCTTTGAGTGGCTTATTTTCTTCACTCCTGTGCAAAAATACATGCTGGGAGATGCTCAGATGAAACTTCCTGCAGGGAAACCAATAAACGAGCAGTGGATGCGACTGGATCTTGGTGGGTGTGGATCTGCTTTGGCATGAAACCCTCCTGACACTGTCAAAACCTCTGCAACACAAAAGAAACTAAAAATGGGGATTCTTATACGTGCCCCCCCACCCCCAGGAAGGGTCTAAAGTTAAAGTTCTGCCCCATAATTTTATCAGTGGGGCTGGGAGCACTGGAAGGGACATCTTGCTTAAAAGTGTCCTGTCAGAAGAAATTCTTTGGATAAGTACCAATTTTAAAAAGTGGTCTTCACAGATATAAAGCACTTTCCCCCCTAAATTAGGGTTAATTATAATATATACCCATGTTTTTTACCCCGGCACCATTTTGTTCACCCCTCAAGGGGGCTGGCAGGCTTAACAATATCAGCAATGTTTTGGATAAGGGCAAAATAAATGAGATGTAAATAAGATTAAGGTATCTTGGGTTATGTTAGTCACAGGTATTGTTTGCAAGGAAAGCACAACAGTGAAAAACAACCTCTCTCTGAAAGTTCTTTAATGGCAGAAATTTTGATCTGTCTTTTAAGTGTAAAAGGGTGGCCTTGCTGTGGGTGTTTGCCTTCAGCCACTTTAACACATTTCTCACAAGATTTGCCACACCAAATGCCCCAGTTTGCAGCCAGGATAGAATAAGGGACTGCCCCAACACCTTTATTATCTCCACAGCACACTCAGACAACTCTGCAAAGTAACAAGTGTTGGATTTCCAAGTAAGGCCTGCAAATGAAGTAAGAAAGATCACGTGTGTCTCTAGCAAAGGCAGAGGAAGAGGCAAACAATCCATTTTATAGTTCTCTTATTGAAATGAAAATCTCATTTTACATTGCATGTGTCCTTTTCAGTTCAAATTTGATTCTATGTCACCATTCTCTTTTGTCAATAGACTGGTCCCTGGAATAAAAGCAGAAAAGATTATTTAAAACTACTTTTCTCATGAAGAGATGTCATTTTCTGTCCTTGCTTTGCTATTTAGAAGAAGATGTTTGAATGTCAAAAGCAAGGAAAAGACATCATACTGCAAGAGGATGTCACAGCCTCTGTTTAAGTGGAAACTTTCTTCTTTCTTCTCCCCTTTCTGAATGAGACAGGCACAACACATGCAAATCACATTTACCAATGTTATTACCCCACATAATTTCCTATGGCCAGCTTATTTGGAAGATCCCATTCCAAATGCTGAGGCTGAGATGGTTGTACTGCAAAATCTTGATGGGAGAATGTCACTAAAAGGAAAATAGTCCAACCATTTTCAGACAGTAAAATTCTAAGTCATGTGAAATTAATGGTGCCTATATATATATAGTAATTTATATCTGACACCCTCAAGGAGCATGGAAGATTCATCTAACATTGTTGTAGATAATTCCTTGTACAATGAACATTTCTTAAACATGAGTTCCCAGCTTGCCTATAAAAAAAAGTCAATTTTTTTAACACATGCAGAGAGAAAAATATCTCAAAGAATGGCATTGTAAAATATGCTGCTTATGAAAATATTTCATGAGACATGACACAATGCTCTAAGCAACGCAAAGAGGATCAGACCAGCAATAACATGTTTCCATGTTTCCAATAACATGGAAAAACAGCTCCAGTTCTTGGGAACATCACACATGGCACTTGGAGCTTGCTGTCTCTCATTTATGCACGAAGAACAACATTTTTGTGAGACTCTTTTCCCCTTTTACCTTCTTTCACCTGTCCTTGGACAGATGATCCAGCAGAGCTTCCTCCTATTTTCTCCAGCTAGCAGAGAAATTGCCATTCCTGACAAGAAATGGTGAGTCAGTGAGTAAGGGCTTCATCCTTCCTTCGGGAATTGTGCCCATCCACAGATGCAAATCCTCTGGTGCAAAGACCATCTTAATGGGCCTTTCTGTAGTATCCTGAACACTTTGATCTTCCTTTCAGACTCCCAGAGCCACTGTAACTCTGATTACATACCCCTAATTATCTTGAAACAAATCACTTATCCTTCTAGTTTCATTCCTTGGCA
>VZTN01015714.1:51379-97050 GCA_013400515.1 Erpornis zantholeuca | reverse complement strand
ATTTTCTTTGTGCACCCAAATTGATTGCAAAGTTTTTTCCACACCACTTTCACTATGTGAAAGCACGCGGATGTTTTTTCTTAGAACTGCCAGCAAAGCTGAGTGCCAGGAAGTTACAAGTCCAATGCTCCCTCCACACATATAAAATCTCCTCTTTGGCAAACACATCTTAGGAGGATAAGCAGATTCAAGCACAGAACAGCCATTGCTGCCAGTAGGGATGGTTCCCAGGGAAAAGTTTCTTTTCACAATGCCACAAGCGTCCTCTATGAGCAAGTGGGATCACAGATGGGACATGTGGGGAACCTCATAGAAGAGAAAAAGCTTTACATCCAGAAAACATCTCCCTTGGGACTGTGATGTGGATATGGGAACCCTTTTTAAGGGAAGGATTTACAGCCCCGTATTTATGAGAAAGTGTTATGTTGCTTTGAAAGTATTCTGCCTTAGAAACCAGCTAAGGCAAGTTCCCATTCAGCAGCTTTACTCACCCTTCCAGTTCTGCAGCAACAGAAACTCATGAATGAGCCATTTCATGCAGGTTTTTTGGCACTGATTTCCTCAGGAGCAGAGCATCCAAGCATGTCCACATCCACACACACCCATGGATTCTACCTGCCAGCCCCTTAGCACTTCATCTTCCCTCTAAGCTGTGTCCTTGCAGAGGGAAGGGCCACATCTCCTATGAAGGGTCTGTTTTTAATCCATGTTTCCACAGGCCCTAATGTATTACAGATTTTCACTGCCAGATAACTTTGCAATTACATAATTCAAAGGTGCCCAAGACTTTGATCATAAAGAAGAGCCAACTTACTTGAAAAGTAAATGGCAGCTCGCAGAAAATGATAAATGTTATGGATGTTGGAAAGGTGCAGGTGTTGAAACAGAGTCTTCTTCCCTTCATGAGAAGATCCCAACTTCCATCGAGTGCTGATAAAAAAAATTGTTCACTAAGATTGTTCAGACATCATGGGTCTTCAAGTACTCAAGTATTTCTTTTCATTTAAGGAATCCACAAAATAAGTACAATCTATTCTATTAATAGCTCTCTAAAATAAAAAACTGGGGATCTGAGTAATATTTTATTTTATTTTATTTTATTTTATTTTATTTTATTTTATTTTATTTTATTTTATTTATTTTATTTTATTTTATTTTATTCTATTTTATTTTATTCTATTTTATTTTATTCTATTTTATTCTATTTTATTTTATTTTATATTATTTTTTATTTTATTTTATTTTATTTTAAATTTTATTTTTTATTTTATTTCTGAATGCTTCAAAGGCACAGGTTCTCTTCCATACCAAGACACAGTAAACTAAAACCTAAACAGGGCAACAGGATGTGAAGTGCACCCACATTTTGGCTGGAGTAAGGTTATGCCACTCTGCTTGTGAACGTGAACACTCTTCCAAACCAGCTGCACACAATGAAGGTGCTGATCTGTATGGATTTCACATCACACTTACATTTCTGTAAAAAAGGGCTCGGAGACTTAATCACTTCTTTCAGATTTAGCAGAGGGCAGTGTGACACTTTCAATCCTTATAAAACTTCTACCTGCAATTAACTAAATTTACAGCCTCATTCAAGAGGTCAGTTCTTCCTGATGTTGCATATATGTTTCCCCCACCATCACCTCTCAACAAAACCTTTTATGTTATCCTTTGTTACATTTCATTTTGCTCATTTTGTACAACACTGTAGCTGCCAAGTCACTCGAGATTTGGACTTTGGTCTGTCATAGTGGAAGGAGAAAATAAAAAAGTTTGCATTTAGTTGTAAAGGCTCAAACAACAGGGGAGGGAAGAGAAGAGAAAGATTTCATAATGTAAAATGAAATCAGTGATTACTGAAACCTCCTATTTCTTGGAAAGGAATAACTGTGCAGGAGTTGGGTCCTACAGAGAGGTCTTCCTGAAAAATATTGGCAAGATGAGAAAAACTCTCTGAACATAAGATTTCTTTCTCCTTATCCAGCATCAAAACATGATAATATGTTGGCTTAAAATTTCTAAATGACCAACAAACACAAGACACCATTCTGACTTTTCATTGTGTGGTTGCACCTGACAGTCCTAATAATTTCAGAACCCCTGAGGCAAATTGTGTGAAAGTGGTGTAATAGGGTAATTGCTTTCCGAACAGTTTGTTGGTCAAGAAATACTTGGTGGAATGAGGGATTCCTGCAAGCCTTAGGGAAAAAATGTGGGCCCATGGAATGAGGAATTCCTGGAAGCCTTAGGGAGAAAACCTGGGCCTAAGGAATGAGGGATTCCTGGAAGCCTTAGGGAAAAAATGTGGGCCCACAGAACAAGGAATTCCTGAAAACCTTAGGGAGAAAATGTGGGCCCGCGGAACTGACACACAGCACGTAACCCAGAGGGAATTCTCCTGCAGTGCTGCAGAAAACACACATCCACATCAGTCAAAGGCAACGAGGCAAGGATTCACTCCTGGGCCTGCACTTGATACCATGGCTGACCCAACCACAGGACATGGCAGGAGATGTCAGGAGCCTTGCTCGTCCACAGAGTCTCTCTTTTGGCAGGAGCACAGCTCCGATTCTCGGCTGTGGGTGGTTTTGCATGTGCAAAGTTGGGCCAGGGTGATTCAATCTGCATTGTCATGGTCTGGGCTGCAGGCCATCCCTTCCTGCTCAGTGTTGCACTTCACCCCAAGGCTGGTCCATCATTCTGTGCTGCCTCAACAGCAGTGCCAGGGTGAAGCTGGTGTTGTATATCACTGCGGTCCTTGCCTCTCCTCCATCTCCTTGTCCGTCAGCACCCTCAATACACACAGTGCTTGTGTGGAAGGTGGTCTCTTGCTGGAATGATGCCTTAAATGGCTACCTAGAAACAGAGACCAGACAGGAATAAGGGAATAAAGGAGGTATTGATTTGAAAGGCCTTCAAAGGTTGCACCCTGGGGGACCTGATGCTCCTGCCCCTGTGGATCCCAAGGTGGACAACAGGTCATGAGTTCTTCACACCTTTATAGGTTTGGTCCATTTGCATATCAGCATAAATTCACCAAATAAAACTTTAGCTAATGATGTAATTTCTCCAAGCTTGCTCCCCTCTCCCCAAGATGAAGGCTTACACTTTTGGGCCTGGGAGGGTCTGGGTGTCCTTGGAGAGCTGGAGAGGCTTTGCTGTGTCTGTGTGAGCATGAGAGAACAGCACTGAACGAGCTCCAGGGAACTGCAGAGTTACACTGGGCACTGCAGGATTGGAAACATATAAAAGTTAAAATCTAAGGCATCAAGAACAGTTGGTGATATTTCAGCATGAAGAAGCCAAAGCTGAAGAGATGAAATAAGACCTGATGCAGAGCTACGTGCATGTCAAGTTGTGCTCCTCCTAGGCAGGAATGTTTGCTTAAAGTACTGATCAGGAATGGAAAAGTTTTTTCCCTGCAGATCCCATTAATACCCTCCAGGTGAGGACTTTAGGAATTTAGGAGCCTTCATTTTCAGGGAGAAAACTTAATTTGGTCTGTTTCTCTGTAACTCACACTTCCCTCTCTGTCTGGACTGGAAAATGAAGGAAAATAGGGGAGCAGGGTGGGGAAAAAGGAATTAAAAGGTCAGAGACCTGTATTAGGTTTTCCTCAGACTTGTATGTTCACATGAAAATTTTGTTTAAAAAATTCAGAGGAGAGAAATAGTGTAAACTCCCTTCCTGGTAAAAGAAAAAAAAAATTGAGAAAAATGCACTTTTTCTTTGGGAAATTACTTTGGGATAACAATTACTTTTGTATTAAATGCTTTTTATGTTTCCACTTAAAAAAGACAGAGCAATGTGGAAGTGAAGGAAATCTGGAGTGTATCAGCACAGTGAAGGCAGCTAAAGTAAAAAGGTATTTTTGGCAGAATAGGGATATGCAGAAATCAGGTGCCAAATAATTTTTGGCTACTAGCCTTTTAACTTCATGACTGTTATGTCCAAACAGAAATGCTTTTGCACCTCTCTCACCACCCCTATTTCCATCATAAGCCCATTTCCAAAGTCAATTAAGCTATTCTTGTGTTTGATTTAGAGGATTTCTCTCTAATGAAGAACAGGAGCTGTGGCAAATGATGCAGACCTGAGCCAAGGAGTAGGGAGGGATAAACAAATGTCTCCACCTCTTACAGTAGCAGCCCCAGTTTGAATGGATTCAGGCAATATCACTAGAAACTGTAATGTCTCTGCCATCGCATGTAGGCACCATTAGTCACACAGAGCAGCAGCAGCTGGGCAGGCCACCCTGCTCCCACCCTACACAGCTAAACTCTGGGAAAGAAGTGGAGGAATGGAAGAGAATTACAGCCATAATCCACAATATTCATAAAACAAAGCAGAAATCGACTCTGTCAGCAACCCTTCACTGCAGGGGTCCTTTCCTCCTTAGCCCAGACCTGTTTGCTGAAGCACAGAAATGCACTTGGTTGAAATAAGGACATTATATCTGTCAACATCTAGCTCTGGAGAAAACAAGATCTTTTCTCTGGGCTTTTTGGTGTTGATTTTTTTGGTTTTTAGAGTTTTTATTATTATTATTTTTATTTATTTTGGTGGTGGTGGTGTTGTTTCTTCATTTTTGGTGTAGAGCATGTTTTTTTCTGTAGGAAAAGCAGAACAAAACATAAGCAGGCATTTTTGTTTCGCCTTCAAGCCTCCTCTTATTTGACTGAGCTTGTTCCAGCCCCTTTCAGCATCACTGTCACATTTATCAGTTTATTCAACTGTATCTGAAGTCCTCTGGAAGACTAAGGAGACCGAGGAAGCCAATGTGGTTAAAGAGAAAAATTAAGAATCCCAAAAGCTGAGACTGTGAAAAAAAAATGTAAAGGGGAATTTAACTGCGGCACAAAAGGCAGAAATTCAGGCAGAAAAGAGGACAAATCATCAAAAGGTCCTGAGTGATTTATTACATCCTCTTTCTGCATGATGAGGAGCAGAAAGCTCAGGAGAGTTAGTAGGACTGACAACCAGTGTGTAGGAGGAGAGCTAACCTCAGGGGATTGTGCCGAGGGTAAATTAGTCCTGTGCACCATCATGGACTGCTGAAAACCAGGGTTTTGCCCTAAGGAAAACTGTTTGTCTGGAGAAAAAGAGAGGAGTGAAAGGGCCACTCAGAGCATCTCTCCAAGGCTGAAGTTTCTGTGGAAGAATTTACAGTACAGGTCAGCAAAATTAACAGGCAGTAGGCATTCACCAAGAGGTACAAAGGATGGAAAGGCTGAATTATGACCAGCACGTGTAACCTCTCGCTTCAAACAATTTTGGTGCTGGAGGACTGAAACTTGACATTTTTTAAAATTATTTATTTATTTTAAGACTGCAGGAAACTACAGGCCTGTTAGCCTAACAATACCAAAACACAGAGACTGGATTAAAGTACAGAACCAGAGGGCACCTGGATAAATAACATCTAATTGAGAAGTGTTAGCATGACTTCTGTGAAGAAAAGCCCCTTGGAAGTCTTTTACAGGCCTTTGAAGACACAAACAAACATTTGCATTAGGGTCTTGCACAGGATATAATCTTGGATTTCTTACAGCTCCTGACAAATTCCTTCACCTGAAGCCTCCAAGCAACTGCGGTACTCTCCTGTACCCCTCCGAACAGGCCTGCTGGAAACGTGGGTGTAAAATAAATTTTCCATTAAAAAGGCAAAGTAACAGCTACCCCTTCCTAGTGCTGTACACAGGGCTTCTAAAACCAGAAGGGTTTCAATAATATGTTGATTATATGTTCAATAATTTGTTGATATTTTTTTTGGTCAGAAACGTAAAGAGAACAAATGTAACCTTTTTCTCTCTTTTGTCTGTCTTCAAGTTAAAAAAATTGGAGAGGGGAAAGGAAAATAATAATGATCTTGGGAAAACTTAAAATGCTTTAAATGGTTTCGTTGAATGAAAAAAAAAATCTGGCAGATGGTTCTTATGTCAACAATGCTGTGCATTCTGAACAAAGCTGCAAATACTGTAGAGCTAATGTTCTGGAGAGATGCTGGAAAACCAGAGAGAGAAACAAGCCAAGCAAAGCAACACAAAGTTGTCATCAGCTTTCAGACTCCCTGTCAGGTCCTTGAGACAAGATTGCAATGTCATTGATACAACTTCACAGCAACCAAAAAGCAAAAATGTGCAGATACATTACTCTGTGGAATACCTCCTAGGGAGACATGATGTGAATTTTGTTGCTTTCGTTGAATTTAAAAATGGATTGTGGAGCACTGGAAAACATAAGACTTGTCCATCATCTCATGACCTTATGAAGATGACCTCAGGAATGTTAAGATTTGGGAGCTGGCAGCCACATTTGATAACATTTTATAACAAAAATGTCAGTGGTCAAGCATCTCTCTTGTTTTCTGACTACTGGAAGGAAAGGAGGTCTGAAGGAAACCTGTAAGAAAATATTTAAAAAGATAGCTTAGCTACTAATATTGGCTAAAATATGAAATAATTCTTAATTTATCTAATGGCATATCATTTAAAAGATTGACAGGGAAGAAGCAAGTTAACTTTTTAAGAGGATTACACGGGTGAAAAGAGCTGCATCCTTCAGGAGAGAGTCTATTCTCCTCTAAATTCTGCACCCAGCTAGTCAGAAGGTTTAAGCCTGGGCAGCTATCAAAGAGCACGTGGGATCTTGTGCCACAAAATTGTGGTTCTGTGGTTGGTTTTACTTTCTCTTTGCTTCTCAGCCACCACAAACCTGATTCCAAATGGGGTTTAGGTACTGGGCTTTCAGGTTTACTTATAGGCTTGTGCTTTAATTTAATTTAAACCTACTCCCAGGTGGGCCAAGGCTTTCTCAGTGCCTCCTCCCACACTGTCTTCACCTTTAAAGCATCACCTGGATTTCTCCCTTTCTCTGCTCTCACAGCCTCAGCTGACAAAGCTTCTGGACTGTTAAATTTGTGGTTGCCTTTGCAACAAGGAATTTTTCAGTCAGTGTGTGTGGAGGAGACAATATCGTGCAATTTTATTGCATGAAAACAGTGTCCAGGATGATGATGATCTGTGATGATGATGATGGAGCTGCTGTTGCTTTCAGAAGAACAAAGCAGGCTTTTTGTTCCTTCAGCAAAACATGAGAGAAAACAGCCCCTGATACCACCCCGTATGCAAACCCAGGAATATAAATTTTTCAACAGATCATCTGCATGCTGGATTTCCAAAGGTTAAGGGATTTAAGCTCTGATTTCCTCTTGCCTTTCTCCACAGAGCACAGAAATGCTGTCCCAACATCACTGCAGTAGGTGTAGGCCCTTCACAGGCCGCACGGAAGCAGTTTCTTTAAAAAGAAAGTTTACAAAAAAACAAACAAAAAAAAAAAAAAAGAAAAACAAAAAAAACTTTGTAAAGGATGTTGCCTTTTCTCCGGAAGTGAAGTGACTAAAGCAACAGGCATCTTGGGCATACTCACCACTCTCCTTGGGACACGTGAGGCTGCTGGAAACTCTGTGTCAGGTTACCGCATCCAGCGGCGGATGTGATGCCAAGTCGTTTGTAAATGCCAGCACTCTTACTCCTGCTTTAACTATTTGCTTGCCTCTCTCTCTTTTTTCTGTTTTTTCCCCAAGCCACTCCCCAGCAGGGCTTTTCCTTTCCCTCTCCTTGCTGGCTGCACTGAGCTCCACGGATTCCCTGTGTGCCTCTCCCTCTCCCCTGGCATGAGGAACATGGAACCACTCCAGCCCTTGGAGTGAGCCCAAGAGCCTCCTGTTGGGGCCAACAGGAATAGAAACAGGCAAAAAACAAGCAAAAAATAAACAGCCCAGCTTATGAGGGTAATATCCCCTGCCATCCACCTCCTCCAGCCTCAGCTGCATCCTCCCTACAACCCCCTAGCTCCATCCTCAGCTGCATCCACCTTTTGAAGGAGTTGAAACCTTGGGACTGACTCAGCAAACTTGGTTTAAGTAGGTGGTCAGGGGGAGACACTGCCCACTACCAACACTGTCATTTATCCTCTCCATCTTGGGGTAGAAGGCAGTGTGGTGGAGCCACTGAGGCTGACCTGAGCTGGTGGAAGCAGCCCATGGCCTCTGTCCTGGCACCAAACCTGGCTTGCCAGAGCAGCAGGCCCACATTCATGCCTTCCCCTGAGTGCACACTGAGCACAAATGTGCTCTCCTGCATTCATACTGAACGTGGAACTGCTTGGAAAAACCGAAAGTTCTCAAAACCTCGTGCTTTTCACCTGCTCTCCATGAAATAGGGTCACTTCTGTCTGACAAAGCAGGCCAAACTTGGGGCTTCTTTCACACTTCTGTTTTAAGGAAACAGGGTGAGGTACAAGGCAGCTTCACACCGAGGTCAGCACTGCCATCACAGATGTGCTCTGAGGCCGGAGGAGGAAGATTGTAACACCAGTTATCTCCTTGGACACGTGCAGGAAAGACACTTTTTCTCAAGAAGGGCTGGACTCTGTCACGGGAACAGAGAAGTAGCACCAAATTCCACCTGTGTCAAGTCCTAGGAGGCCCAGGAGCCTTGTGGGTGAGGCCAGATGTGTTCTCCTTCCTTCCACATAGATAAAGTAGGATGCTGGGTCTCCCTCTGGGGACAATTGAGGTGTCAGCCTTGCAGCAGAGACAGCCTG
Organism: Erpornis zantholeuca; assembly: GCA_013400515.1. Taxonomy (NCBI): domain Eukaryota; kingdom Metazoa; phylum Chordata; class Aves; order Passeriformes; family Timaliidae; genus Erpornis; species Erpornis zantholeuca. The sequence continues at coordinate 88,443 of VZTN01015714.1, read as the reverse complement.
GCTGTTTTTGGGAGGGTACCATGGCAGAGAGAAAGATGCTGTGGCATTACTGGTTGCAAACACAGGACAGAGCAGTGTCACCACTCCTTGGAGAGGGAGGAGACTGATGAAGACACAGATCCTCACCAAGAGCTCATTGTGGGGGTTAGTGTCTGATGGAAATGAAAGGTTGTGGTTTCTTGAAATGGGAATAAAATGCCTCCCCCCATTGCTGCATGGGCAATTGTTAAAATATAAGGGCTTACAGCTCTTGTGCCCATGGGATGGACTGGGTAAAGTAGCTCATAGAGAAAATACACGCTTTGAAATAATTTCTGACAAGAACTATCTAGAGCTGACAAGAACTATCTAGCAGATCAGAAATTTATCCGTGCATACCAGGATGCGCCCCAAGAATCAAACCTGAAGTAAACAGCAGCTAAGAGGTTAAACCTGCTTCTCCAAAGCCCTTGCTGTGCAGATTTTTCTCTTTCCTCTCTGCCTCTTAGGTGCCCTCCAAATTCAGTTCAAAAGCCCTGGAAACTGGAGTGCCTGACCTAAAGGCAGGGAGAGAGGTCAAAGCCCTGAAACTTCTGCTGCTGCTCTCTGGAGATGCTGCTGCTTCACAAGGCAGCAAACATGTCTGTGGAGCTGTGCTTTAGGCAAGAGCAGATGGAGGGGAGATTAAAACAACATTTCTATTTCTCATTTACTGCTGGAGTAGTGCTCCCTCATCAAGGCTCTCCTCGGGATACCAGTGGGTATGAGATAGTCCATTGTTTGGTTTCTAAACCAGTGCCTTAATGTCTACAGCAGCCTGGAAGCAGCACAAATAATCCCATCCTGGCTTGGAAGGGAGAGAAATCTCGCATGCAACACCGAATGAACGTCCCAGAGAAGCAGTGACCAGTGATTCACTTTGAGTAATGCTGACTCACTTTCAAGGTACTTTCCATGTACACACGCACACAGTGAGAGAGTAAGCGAGAATAAATGCCTGATCTCAGGAAAGTTCAAACTAAATATTGTTGTAACCTTTCACTATACCCAGAGAGAAAAATCAGTCTCCTTTTTTATGGAGAGAGACTGTTTGGCAGAGCGGCCAAAACCAGTTGTTTTTGTTTTCACAGGAGTTTCAAGTCCAGAGATAACTGCTAAAGACAAGCTTTTAGGGTGTGTGGGGCAGGCCACAAAATTGCAAGTGCTTAAAGCTTGGAGTACATAAACGAAGGCTTGCAAATGCTGCAGGGTCTCAGCTTGCACCTCTGTCCTGGGGAGTGGGACAAGCCTGAGTGCAATGGCAAAGGCTGGCAGCAGCTTTTGCAAACCTCTGGGAGTGCTGGAGGTATTTTGCTTGTTGAGACCGAATTCCCCAGGCCGGTTCTGCTCTACCTGTCCTACAAAATATGTCCTTGGTGAAACCTTCCCCATCCCCAAGGTGCAGGAACTGGGATGAAGGAGCTTTAGACATTGCCCTGGTACTTCTGCTTCCCCTTGCTGGTGTCTAGACCTGTCCTAGCCAGTGCTCTGCTCAGCTCTGCTTGTTACTCACCCATATCTGCTGCAGCCTTGAGGATCATTTTGTACTTTTCTTTCCTTCAGTTCTCAGCAGTTTTACACATAGACACACACACAGAGACACGCTGCTGTTTGGGTACACACCCCATGGTCACAGCAGCGACACAAACTGCACAAGCTTTTGTTGTGCTGCACAAACTCTTGCTGTCCTAACACAAAGCGCTCCTCAGAAAATACCTTCTGTGTCAGAGTCCAGGGAAGCCTGAAAGCTTCTTCTGCTCCTCTCGTGGTTTCTTTATAGCCCCAAAGCTCCTCAAAAGTGGCCTAGCCAGCGACCTAGGCTTTTGGAGAAGCTCCCTCCACTTTTGGGAAAACCTGAATGCACCAGAGAGGTGAAGAGATTTTTGTTTAGTGCACCACAGAGAGTTTAGTTGTAGTTTTTAGGATCTTGCTCTATGTATTACATAGGGACAAGATGGAGATTTTTGGGTGTAGTTTTTCCTTCTTTCTTCTTCTCCTCTCTCCTCATTCTCTTCCTCTCTCCTCTGACACCAGTTCCTGTGGTGTGTTGGTTGGTGGAAACAAGTTAGTATTGAAAAGACATATCAATAAGATGAGGGTTTACTGGTGTTGAAAAGAAAATAAGATATGTATTGTTTCTTGAATGGTTGTTAGTAAGATATAAAAGTAGCTGCTGATCTGCAGCCATTGCCTTTCTGCCCTGGTGTGTTCAGAGGATGCTACCACTGCCTCCGAGGTTTTGATAAGACAAATAAACAACTCTGAAACAGCAGAAGAAGATCTCTTGCTGCATTCTTTCCAACATGATAAACCAAAGGAAGAAAAGCCCCAGGGCAGAGGACATCGGGGGCCCAGGCCCTCGACACTTCTGGGCCTGGGAGACATCTCTGGCCAACTCGCCAGACTTATGGGATCTCCGTACCACTGCTGAACAGGTCTGAACACCTGCTGCCAGTGCCAGCCCTGCCAAAGCCAGCAGGAAGAGACAGGATATTCCCTTGGGCTTCCTGGCAGGATCAGGCTGCACGCAGAGCGAGAGCCACTGCTTGGTGCAGCATCCTCACAGATGCCGTCATGGTTTTGGGGTGTGGTGGGGGTGGGCGAGGTGGTGCTGCCTCTTTCTCCTGCCTTTGATTAATGGCGATTAAATTTGTTGTGGATTAAAAGACTGAGAAAGCAGAAGCCATGCCTCAGGGCTCCCCAGCACAGGCACCGAGCTGTGCCAAGCAGGCCTCAGGAGAGTGCTGGGAGGCTGAGGAGATTGGACAGGAGGCACCTTTTATGGCTGGGGAAGAAACCAGCCAGGTTTTAGGCAAGAGCCACAAAACCAAACATCTCTTACAGGGCTGATTTAGAAGCAGATTTTCCCCACAGTGGTACCAACACCCCTGCAGTGCCCTTCCTGCACCCACAGGCAGTGGATATAGCTGGTCAGAGAGAACACACCAGCCTGTGCACCCGCAGGGGAGCAGGGTGAATCTCAGAAGCACTTAACTACCCTCACTGCCCAAAAGGCTGCCTTGGAGCCTGGAGCTAAGCACAGGTACTGCCTGCCAAAGGGGAGGATGTGGAACACCTGCTCCAAATCAGGAGCCAGCAGGCTCTTCATTAATTTAATCAGATAGCAATAAATAAAGCCAGTAATAACAATAAGAAAGAGCAGTTCCAGGTTATTAATATCAAAACAGGCCCAAACTGCTGATACACAAAAACTGCCCCACTCCCCTCCCTTTCCCTGATTTTGTTGTGAAACTTCTTCGCTGCCACGTGTTATTAAACAGCTTTCCACCTCCAGCTCCACATAGCACCCAAAATTTGATTGTTTAAATCTTTTTCTCCCCTTTTCTAAAGAAGAGTCGGTGCCAGCACTCTCGCATTGGGGAAACTGAGGCACGGGAATTATGGGGGGCTGCATGGGCCCTGCTGAGGGGGCACAGGGTGGCTGCCATCCTCTTCACAATGGTTCAAGTCAGAGGCCTTCTTTGGAAAGAACTGTGCTGTGCCTGAACTCCCCGCAGTTAATTTGGCTCAGAAGGCACCTTCCGTGCTGGATAGTGCTTCTCATCCCATTCCCTCCGTGCTTTTGGCCTTTTCTGTGAAGAAAAAACAGCAATTCAACCAGTCACCCTCCTGAGAAGTGATGTTTTTGAGGAGAGGATGAGGGGCAAGGTGCTCATGGTTACCTCTGACACCATGACAGGACTGAGCAGCCCCAGACATCCAGGATCCCTGCAGGATGGTGCTGATCCAGTGTCAGAGCCACTTGCAGCTACAGAGAAAGGAAAACTTATGTATGCATAATCTTTGTAGGCACCATCAACAGTATGAGGCAAAGCAGCTCTGAAAACACCTACTCATGTTTCCAGCCACTCCCAATACTGGAAACATCACGATGATAAATAATATCTTTTAATCAACCTTGATTTTTTCCTCTTTCTTCAGTACAAATCTAGCCAAAATGCTATCATGTTACAAATGTCTGTGTATTTTTGTCACCTATCCCTCCTCCCCTCTAATTTTATTTTTTTTTTCCTTTGGTATTTTGCTTACTTCTTTGAAAGATTTGAGGAAGATCACTGACACTTCCCGAGAAATTCAGCATCAAAGGCTTCCACACAAACAGCTTGTTGCAGAGCACAGGGCTACATCAATATCACATCTTGTCAACACCTGTCCTACTCAGGTATTGGAATTTAAAATTGAAATATCCCTTTCCAATTGTCTTGTTCTTGGATGAGTGCTGCTGTTCCCTCTCAGCATCATCTGAAGGGTGAGAAAGTCAAGTTCTCACTTAACCATCGAACTGAGAACTGAAACAGATCATATTTCATACACAGCCTTTTCTCCCACTCCACTGCAACAGTGACCAGCTCATTTAGACTCAGAAATCCCTTGGACCCCAACCCTAAGTGGAAATTCTCTGACTTTCTCTTTATGTTTGTACACACAGAGTCAACAAACAGGAAATAATAAGGTCCTTTTCAGTACAGTGGGACTTTCCTTGTTTGGAAAAACCTTTGAAACTACCCCTCTGGTTTTAGACCTTAAGTACCTTATGTGAGTCACCTACAAATCTATCTCCTTTATCCTCCTCCATATGGGGTTTTAGGCAATTCTTTCAACATTTATCTCTGTCCAGACTCCCAAAGATATTTAGGATCCAACCCTAATATTGAATAGCTTTTAAATCCCTGTGACATCTATTCTTCAGTGTCACTCAGATACGACAGGCTTAACAACAGCTTCACATCTTCACATGATTCCCATATCAATAATTCTCCCCAGTCTTGATTGGGACCCTCAGACAGACAATGATAGATTATCTGTCTCTTTTTGGGAAGTCTGTGTCTTCCAGGATGACATCCAAGCCCCCTTTTCTGTCTGTGCAGCCCCAAACAGACTCTAAATGCCAAGTGGAACATGTGTGGAGGCCGCTCTTCTCAATGAATATCAGTTATCAGCAGGGCAGGGAAAGGAGAGCAAGGAGAGAATCCTTTGACACATTCACTGTGAGTACCAGGGGAAGGATCCCTCGAGTTTGATTTGAGTAGGTCCTATTAGGGGTGGCTGCCATTGTGACTCACTGCCCAGGGAGGCAGGGATATGACCAGGGTGGATTTGTCACCTGTCACCAGAAGCTTTTACAGTGACTCTTTTTTATTTTTCCCTCCAGGAAAGCGTCACCCATTTTATGGACCAGCTTAACAACAGCAACATCGAGAGAGAACCCACCCTTTCTCCTCCACCAAGACCCAAAGAACCTTCACAAAACCAATCCATTCAGCTGGTGAACATTCCCCCACCTCCAGCCTGAGGGCCATGCCCAAACTCCAGTTTTCACAGGATGATTTCCACCCCGGCACGGCTGCACCCCTGTAGTCCCTCTGGGTTTCCACTGTATCCACAGAGAACAACTGGAATTTTGGCATCCTTTCCTGCAGGGCATATGTTTGGCAGTGAGTGGCCTCCTTAAATGCTAGATTGAGATATGCTGAGCACAACTTTCCGTGACTTCAGAGACAGCTGTTTCACTATAAAGCACAGAAATTGAGTTTAAGCTTTCTAATTCCCCTACAAAGCCAAAATTTCAAGCAAAAAGCAGGCTGGAAAGCATGGGAAGTGATTTCACCGGTTGTTGAAAGAGTTGTTCAATCCTTCAGCTGTCAAAGGGAATGCACTGAAGGTGAAAAAATAGCACAGCTCTATTTCTCAGGTGAATTTCCAGTAATGCACAGGTGACACAAGCTGGAGTCCTAACCCATGGTCCTCTGTGTTGAAGGAATTCCCTCCATCTGAAATCCCCTAATAACAGTGCTAAACAGCATGACTGTGGTGTGTGCTTTGCCCCAGGCTAGGACTTGCCCAAAGGCATTGAGGTACCCATGAACAGCCTCTCCACCTCTCTCCCCCAGATCTCAAAGTCTGTCTTGTTGCTCAGGGAGAGCTGAGGAAAGTTCTAGATAACCTTTCCGAGCAAAGACTGCTAAAGGAGTTTCAGAACAACACTATAGCAAAGTTCTCCTTGTGCCTTCAGTAGCCTGACTTCAGAGAATCAGAGAATGGTTTGAGTTGGGAGGAATATTAAAGTTCTTCTCTTTCCAACCCCCAGCCATGGGCAGGGACACCTTCCACTATCCCAGGTTGCTCCAAGCCCCATCCAACCTGGCCTTGGACACTTCCAAGGGGATCCAGGGGCAGCCACACTTTGTTGCTAACTCATTTTTAAGCAGGGTGCCTTCGACTTGACTCTGGTGAAAGCAGGTGTTTTGACTTTGAGAGTTTTTTGTCTTATTTCCTACTCCTGTACCACAGAAGAGAAGGAGAGAGAAGCTGGGTAGGGGGTCCAGCAGACAGCCAAGGTGGAGTGGTGGTATTTATAGTTTTTCTTGGGTTTTTTTGCCTAAGGAAATGAAAATATTAATTCAGGACTGTTCAAATTCTTTTTATTATCCATATTTCATACGCTGGTAATGCTTTCCTCCTTTTGTGTACAAGCCTTTTTATTCCGATTGACTGCACTTATATTCAGAGAAAATTATTATTTGATGAAAGATAAATGCAAGCTTCTGAAATGCTTTGGTGATAAGCATGCAGTTTTTCCTTTCCTCCTTTGTAGGCTGGCAAAATAGGAAAAGCCAACACAGGTTTGGCACTTTCCCCAAAAGAGATACTTCTGGTTTTGTTAAGAATGCTCAGAATGCTTAGATCCAATCATTCATCTTTTATTTCAAGAAATGCTTCTCAATTGCACATCAGTGTGCTAAAGCAAGTCCAAAAATATATTGCCCAGGTTTTGAATACGAAATATGAAATCCAATTCATTGTTGCAAAAACCACCTAGGCACTTGACTGACCACTTGAACATCAAAATGTGTGTTTCCACTTGAGCAATTGAGAACTCATATTCAGAAGTGAAACAGCCCTCCAAATGCAAGTTAACTACATATTCTAAGCCTAGAAGTATTCCTGTTCAGATTGTATAAACTGAATACCTACAGGACTTCTAGTTTAAACAAAACTTTGCTGCAATCTGAAGACTGAATGTGTCTGAGACCACTTTTTTCTTCAATCAGTAAGATTTATTATTTATTTTAAGACGGGACTCTTTCTACACTGAGGTTAATGTGTAATTAACATTGGCTGTAATGGCTGTAATGCAGAGATTTTGTTTCCTTTAATTTCTAGTTGGGTTTTTCTTTCAAAATATTTTCCTTTTTTTTTTTTTGTTGGTTTTTTTTTGTTTGTTTTTTGAAGAATGACATTGTAAAGACCTTCAGCTAATTTTTAGCAGTTTTAATCATTTCAAACAGAAACTTCCTGCTAAATTTTAAAGAACCTGGCACAGTCCTGCAAAACACTGGCTTTAATTGAATTGGTGTCTTCCTACAGGGTATTCTGTAGGAATTATTTTTTGTCTCAGAGCATTACCTGGCTTCTCTTCAAGGCATTCTCTTCAGATGTTGCCTCACATTCGGTGGGCCACACCTGATAAACCCTTTAATGTTATCCTTTAAAAGTGACAATACTTCCAATGAAACCAAACAACAATTCCAATTAATCCAGTAACAATAATTTCAGAAATCCAGGCATCTGCGTGGAGGCAACCACCAGAGCAAAAACTCTCCACCTTAATTATAAAAGATCGTGAAGAATTCCCGTTTTATGCTATTTCCACAGGTGCAGGCAGCAGTTTGGCTCGGAGGGTGCTTTAGGATCCCTTTAGGGGCAAGTTTGGAGTGGTGAGGGAGCTGAGGACTCAACTGGCTGTGCCCCCACGTGCTGTGTGTGACAGAGCAGGAGCTGTGGGAGCAGCAGTGCCTGCCAGCCCCCGGCCCCAGGGGCAGAACTAAGATGAGCCTGTTGTCCATCTCGGTGCTCTAAAGACAGAGATGTTGCAATTGGTGGGAGGGGGAGAAAGGAGAAGAGCTTGGCAGCTCTTCAGCCTGCTCTTGGTCCTGGTAAGGACAAAGAGTTTCCACAGCCTGGTGGTTTTCTCAAGTGTCAAGGCTTGGGTTTCTTATTAAAAAGTCATGTCCTGACCTATGTGTCCTTCTTGGGAATGCAGGTTCATCAGTAAGACACGGCCTGGGCTGTGAGCTCAGTGCTAAAAAAAATTTGATGATTTCCATCTGAAGTTTTGATCCTTCAGTTATGAAGATCTCTTTAATTAGACGATATTCATTTCATTAACTCTGCTTTCAGAATATAAGAGTTTAACAGCAGGGATTGATTATTCTTTTCAGTGCAATGTAGATTTTTTTTTTTTTTTTTAACGATCCAGTTGGGAAATACTTTTGGGAAACACTTGTTCAAAACAAAACAAGACAAAAAGGAGGATTTTCCTAAGCCAAGAAATAATACTCCTAAAGAAATATTTTGGCTAGAGAGGTTTATGTAGGGGTGGTACAAATGATGTACCTTTGTTGCTGGTCTGAATTCAGGACAAAAAAATGCCAACAAACTGAAATCACTGCACACCATGGGGTGATTAGGACATGAACATAACAAGGGGCTATCTGCAGACATCCTCACTTATTTTCCCCATCTGTGCTCCGCTTCTCCATCAGCCAGGCTCCAAGCCCCTTTGAACTGATGGTAAACTTTCCGTGGGAACACACACAAGCTGTGGACCAGACTCTGCAGGCTTGCAACCTTTGCCCATCCAACAGGTTGAAAGCAAGACAGGCAGAGGCAGAAGGGTGTAGACAGCAAGCTCCCAGACTTACGCCGATAATTTTACGTATCATTCTTTATTACAAAAAAAAAGAAACCTCAAGAAACCAAAAACAAAACAAAAACCTAACCAATCAACCCAAAAAAACCCAACATCTTTTCCTAAAGGGGCTGGTTATAAGAAGCTCTAGGGGTACACCTCAAACACGCCAGAGAAATAAATGTCAAGTGTCCAGAAATGCAGCAGTACCCAATGCAGCTGCCAGGGCAGAGCTGTGCCTTCCCCTTGGTCACATTTCCTCGGGCATCCAAGAAAACATTCTTCCACTGGATTTCAGTCAGTGTAAGCTGTGACTCTACAGCCTGGGCCAAATTCAAAAGCAGCCCAGGAGACTTAAAGTTTAATTCTTATTCTTTTGGGGTCTTCTGTTTCTCAGTGTAAGTGTTTCATTATGTTGTACAGCACCTTGGCTCTGGAGGAGCTGTAAAAATAAAAGTGCTGCTACATTATGTTATTATATTTTTTGGCAATGGTCTGGTTGATGAAGATTTTCTCTGATAATCTGGGTGACTGATAGCACTGTGGTAGTCAGCACCATGAGGAGAACGGGAACACACTCCACCACACAGTGAAAACGTGGCTGCTTCTGCCATCGGAATTCACGGAGCCAAGATTCTGTCCTGTAAACCTCAGGAGTGCCTCCAGCTGTAAGAGCACCAGCAAGAAGGCTGACAGCCCCTCAGATTGCAATGAACCTGGGTGAAATGTGAATGTTGCAGTGAGTGAGGTTGTCAAATTGCATGCACATCTTTGTTTCTTCTCCTGGAGAGTGTGCAGGAAAAAAAATCAGTTTGCATTACTGAGCCGTGGATGAAGGACCTCAAAGTGGCCATGAAGAGAGAGGTTAGAGGAGCCCTAAGTGAGGTTGCACAGGTCACCCCTGTTTGTTCTTAATTCACAGGCTTTGTTTTATCCCTCACATCAAATGAAGACTCTACTGCACTCTGGTTTTAGCTGCATGCTGTGCTATGATGATAAGAATGATGAAAGTAACCAGGTCCTGCCTATCTCACACCAGGCACGTACAGCTCAGGTGTGCTGTTTGTCCATAGGATCTTCCCCTTTTCTTTGCTTCTTGGGGAGGACAGACACGGATGTGACATCCTCTGATGTCCTGGTGAATCCTGGGCAGCAGGAAATGCAGGAAACTTACAGTGCTGACTCTGCATGGAGTTTGTGTGCTATAAATATGGTGTGAGGGGTGTTTCTCCTCTGTAATCTGGAGAAAACCCCGGATAATCTCCCATTAAGTGAGCGCAGATGGTCCCACACACAAAACCAGCTAAGGCTCTCACAGAGAACAGAGTAAAAACTTGTGATTAAAACTGTGTTGAATGAAGATACGCTGTAGGGCTAAGTCTGGCCCAAACTACAAACGCGGTCTCATCAGGCAGTTTGTATCAGGGCTTTGTGCGACGCTTTCCACCCAGGCCAGTGGATCAGCATTTGGCATGGCCACCCAGCTGGATTTTTATAGGGCCAGCTTATATTCCTGACACGAAGTGCACAGCCACGGAGTGTTTTTAATCCAGCTGCAGGCAGCCAAGCCACAAACAACCTGCCACGGGGTGCCGGGAGGACGGAATTAATACAACACCACTGGCCTAGAAGTCATGGCCTGAACCTGGGAGCCCTGAAGCTGGGCTTAATCCTGTGCTCAGCTCCTCCAGGTTCCCAGCTGAAGGCCCTTTAGGAGGAGTGGGCATTTCCCCCAGGGATGCGGTGATGGGAGATAAGAGAAGCCTTCAGCGCAAGGAGGGAGACACAAGGTGATTTCCACCCACGCTAAAAGGAGGGGAGGTTAAATCTCATGCTGGTTGGTTTTCCTGGCCCACACCAGCCAGGGTGTGCTGAGAAAGGTTTTTTACAGAGCAGGGAGGGAGAAATCATGTCCCCAGGGAGACTAAGCCTGAGCATTCACTCTTTATCTCATCCCAAAGGTGCCAGGCTTCAGGGGACTTCAGAGCCCCTCGACAGCCCCTCCTGATGAAAGGTAAAGCCCTGCAACATGACATTTCCCTCTCCTCAAATCTTTTCTTCTGGAGAGACTGTGGTCAAGGTCTGGACTGAGAGTGGTTCCCCTTTTGTGATCAGTTCTCGCTATGTGGCCTCTAGTGCTCTTTTATGATGTTCTTCTCCTCTATTCTTCTCTGCGCTTTGAAGTGCTCTTGCATGAAACAGCACGACATAAAATAAAATGACACTCATTATTAACACAAATGAAACATTTGGTTTCAATTACCTCCCCTCTCTCCAGTTGTGAGGAGTGAGAAATCACTCATAAACCAGGCAGCATTTTAAGAAATTGCAGATTTTATAGAGCAAGAGAAAGGAAGGAAAACAGGCCTTGAGGTACTGAGGTTGTCACAGCACACAAAATGATAAGAGAGGAGAAGAGCCTGGCCTGGGGTACTTCCAGCTTGGACAGAGCTGCTTCAGCTGGAAATCAGAACAAAATTTAACACCAAAGCAGAAGTGTCGATTAAGCCTTTTAACTCAGAACTGGCTGTGCCACTGACCTGGGGAGTGACCTCTGGAAAGCCACTGTACCTCCTTGCATTTCTGGTTTCCCACAGAAGGTCCCTTTGGTCTGTCAAAGGGGAGCGGTTATGAGGAAAGGGTGTCTTAGTGAGGGATTTCTTCCTGACCTATCTCTGAAGCTCCCAGCTTCAGGAGGATATTTCTAGGCAAAATTTCTCTAACTCCTCAACAACAAGAAAGAACATTTAAAAAAAAAAAAAAATCAAAGAAAACCAAAACCAAAAATCCCCCAAACCACCTAATACTTGTGTCTTTACTAATTCAGCTAATTTTAGTATAACTTTGCCCCCTTTTTTATTCCAACAGATAATGTGGAACCCTTAGAAACAGCGTGCATGGACTCTTGAATGAAGAGCCACAAAAAGGCTGTACAGTATGCAAAACAGGATTGTGTCCAACCTCGGGGAAGTACAGTCCCATTATCCCAGCCTGTGTCATAAAACAGCTGCCCTGACAGCCCATGTCAGTATGGAATGCAGTCAGCTCTGGGTTTTTTCATCCCTGCTTAAAAACCATCCCCTGTAACCTAGGCTGTGATGTGCTGCAATTGGCATTCCTAAGCCTTGCACACATCTTGAGGGGAGGACCCCAGCAAAACCCTCTCCAGGGACTGAGGAGCTCAGCAGAAAGATGCTCCTTCTCCCCCTTTCCCTTGAAATAGGCTCAATGCACCCCAAAACTCTGTGGGACCAGGGTCAGATGTAGCTGGGCTGAGCAGTTTTCCACGTGCTGGCTGTACCAGTGAGGAAAAGGCTGGCTAACATGTGCCTTTTGGGTCCCTGAGAGGTCCCTGGTCTCTCCTGAGCCATGACACAGCTGCTGTTTGGAAGTGCACGGCACCACAGCACATGGATGTAAGGAAGGGAGGGAGGGAAGCAAACTACAGCATGTGCTGCAGAGGAAACTTTAAGTAAGCTGCTAAGGCTATTACTCATATGAGAACTAGAACCTCCACCCAAGATCCCCTAGTTTTCTCCAGCAGTGCAAAAGGGACCAAAAATAATAATAATTTGAAAAAATTAAGAAGTTGTTGTTTTGTTTTTTTTTTCCTGAAAGAGTCCTTAGGGGAATTGCCCTGTGGCAGAAAGATGGTATGGGACAGCTGTTTCTCTTTTCTTTCCAAGAGGGATTTTTTAACAAGGAAAACAAGAAACCTATGAAAATCAAGTAATTCTATGGGAAAAGTAAATATTTCATCTTTCTTCTGCCATGCAACTGCAGCAAAAGTCCCAGAGGTGCAGAGCAGATGCTCAGAGGGAGAAGTGCATTTGTTGTTCTTACATTTGGTGTCAACCTACAGTGTTGAAAAGCAGAGAAAAGCCCTAGGGTGGGACAACAACACAGCCTTTTTTTTTTCTTTTTTTTTTTTACCTTGTTCATCTCTCCAGAAGGAGATACTGTGACATTCTCACTTTCCTAGAAGCAGTATAACACAGGAGCAGTGGGACCAGTCTTTGGATAAAATCCCTGGAAGAAGAGACCTCTGCCCTAACACTTCAAGAATTTGGAGCTTTGCTTCAAATGTATTTTTTAAGCACCCTTGGCAGCTGGGCTCTGGGAGTTTAAGCAGCTCCAGAGGACTGCAGTGACCACTGAAAATGACATGCACGAGAGGTTTGTGTTTGTCCATCTCATGGACAGCATGGTCTTCAGCCCAGTTTGGAGCATAATAAAGAAAACTCACATGGTCATGGCTAGTAGTGCCCACTGGGGTTTTTGCAGACATCACAGCTCCTCCTGCTCACCTGGTCATTAACCAAAAAGGAATCTGTCACAGCTGACACTTGTTGCCTCCCACTCCAGTCCCTGAGAACGTCCCATGGCCGATGCTGCTCCTACACCTGGGAATGTTGACAAACCACAGCTGCATGCTGTGCTATGATGATAAGAACGATGAAGGTCCAGGATAATGATAAGGATGATGAACCAGGTCCTGCCTATCTCACACCAGGCACGTACAGCTCAGGTGTGCTGTTTGTCCATAGGATCTTCCCCTTTTCTTTGCTTCTTGGGGAGGACAGCTTCTGTGGGCTGGCAAAGACCAAGAGCCAAAATTGCTGATCCCCTGAAGTGCCTGTGTCTTCTGATGTGCATTTTCAGGGAGAATGTGTCCTGTCTTGTTTTGTGTTTGTAGGGGTCATTGTTTCGTTGTGTAGGGTGAGAGAATGCCCCCTGTGAAAGGGGAAGAAATGATCTTCCACAATTATAAAGCAAAAAATACTCCACAGAGTAGACAACCAGCTAAAAGTTTTGAAAGGGTGTTTCACTTAGGTTTTCACATTATTAACACAACTATAACACATGACATTAAATGCAGCTGACTTTTCTCTTTTATTTGTTTTTCATTAGTAAATCTCCAAAGACAGGCTTTTCTGAGTATGTTATAATTCTTGCACTTGGTTTCTCAAAAGGGTTGAATAACCCATGTTTTTCATTAGAGACAGACCCATAATCATTAGCCTTGCCTGCCTCTCATTGCACAAGGAGCAGAATCAGAGCTGTGCCCCAAATGCACCATCTCGTTCCTCCCCCCCCAAAAAGAAAACACCTCCTTCCCTCTGTCAGCCCTTAGCTCCCAGCTTGGTTTTCCACCGCCGAGGAGCTGCCCACGGCTCCAGATTTTCCCCTCAGCCCAAATTGTTCCAGACCTCCCTCCTCTGGAGGCTGCAAGGCTTCGTTTCCCTGCCTCTAATTGCCTCTGTCAGGCAGCTATGTGATGCAGAGGGCTGCAAGGACACACACCAGAGCCCGGCCAGCGTTCCCCAAGGACAATAAGCTGTCACCTTGGCTGTGGCGAGGCGCCCAGAACATGGCACACACGCCGCCCCCAAGGAATTTGGCCCCGTCGGTTTGGCCATCCTGTTGCAGCTGGGGGGGATAAGAGGCTTCTATTGAATGTCAGCTCTTATTTATTGGAACTCGCAGTCAAACAATGGGCCACACACACAGGGAGTGTCTGACGGACCAAAACATATGCGTGCAGCTCTGTAAGCACCTCAGCCTCGTCTGTGTGCCCCTGTGGAGGCAGGGGACACCCTCTTCCTCGTGCTTCACCAGCTACTTCTGGACTTGGGGACAGCCAATTTGATTCTCTGGTTGGGTACCTGCATGTCCTCCTCCTTAAGAGCCAGAAATCCAGAATACAGCCCTTGTTGAGCAGCCACAATCCTGCAGTATCAGGGTGCTGGAGACCCCGATGGCCTCTGGCCCTGCTGTCTTCCTTGTTTCAATGTCCCATGTCCTGGAAAGATGAAACAAAGCTTTTTTCTGCTTTTTCAAGGTTTGTTTATTTTTTCCTATCAAAGCCTCGGAGGCACAGGCTGTGCTGTGGCCTCCAAGAACATGAGTGCAGAAAGGCAATGGCCACCAGAAGCAGGTAGCTTTTATATCTACTATCAACCAGTTAGGAAGTTTTATGTATTTTATTTTGTTCCCAACACCAGTGAATATCAATTTCACTGACACGTCCCTTCTACTCTAAATTCCCTCCACCAACAAACACACCACAGGAACTTGTGTCAGGGAAGAAAGGAAGAGAAGGAGAAGAAAGAAGGAGAAGAAGGAGAAGCCAACACCCTAAAACCTCCATGTTGCCTCTATCTAATATACAGAGCAAAACCCAAACCTACAACTAAACTCTCTGTGCTACACCAAACAAAAATCCTTCCACCTCTCTGGTGCATTCAAGTTCTCCCAAAAGTGAAGGGAGCTTCTCCCACAAGCTTAGGTCGCAGGCTAAGCTATTTTTTGAGGAGCTCTGGGGATAAAAAGACCCCCAGAGGGAAAGGAGAAGCTCTCAGGCTTCCCTGGACTCCAACACTGCAGAAGGTTTCTCTGCCAAGCAGATGCTTTCTCCCAACACCACGACAGTTCCTGCTTATCCCCTCAGATGTGCCATGGCCTGCCAGGGGTTACAGGAGATACCAGATCTCGTGCTTGCTCTCATGTTGTGAAGTAAAAAGCAGCAACAGGCCCATGTGACCACGGCTGGGGAGGTGGCGGGGGGGAAGTCTCCCCAAAATTATCTAGCTCAAAAGCAGAAAACTTGGGGAAAAAGCATATCATTCTCCTTGGAGACAACCTTCTTCTGACCTTTCGTGGAAATTCTTGTGTGAATGTTTCTAGATCTACGTCTGTAGGACGTTTGAAAATGAGATAAATTATTTAAAGCGCCTTGCAGCACTGAAACGCAGCTATGGTGGGGGAAGATGTCATTTTTCGGAAAATCCAGAAAGAATGAGATTGCAAAAGCTGGGGATTGATTGTCAGTGTCCTTTGAGCACTTGCCAGCACTTCTGCCTCCCTGGAGACTGGAGGAACTCCAACACAGACTAAAGGTGACCAAAGGAAGACTAAAGGGGAAGGAAAGGCAGGAGAGGTGCTGCCATGCCCAACATCACCTGTCAAAGAGCCCAAATAGGGAGGTAAATTATTGCCCTAAGAGATGCCACTGAAAAGCCAGACTCTACTTCAAAGCTTCATTCACTTTCTTAACCCAGGGTTACTAAATCCACAAAAGGAAGTAAAAACTGGTGAAATGGCATATCTGAGGGCAGGTCAGCACATTCCCTCTTTCACACAGGAATGGAGCCATTCTGAACAGCAAATGAAGTGCTCAGGAACTTGACTAGACCGTGGTGAAATTGCCCAGATCTGGTGCTGTTGGGCATTTATTCACCTATTTCTACCATGTCTCCAAACATCTTCGATCATATTTTCACTTCGCTTTTCCTTCAGAGCTGCTCGCTGCTCACAAGCATGGGCTGGGCTGTGAAGACAGGCACCTGCTATTACTGTCATGGTCCCTGAGGTATTTATTCATGCTTTTTGGTGATTTTTCAAACAAATGTTCACTCATGTGTGAAAATCCATCCCATTTATGTGCCTCAGGTCAGGCACCTGGATCCGCCAGCTCTTGCCAGAAGTGATGTGGCTTTGAGGGTCATAGCCCCTACAGTGGTACCCAGAACCAGAGGAGCACCAGGAGTCACTCCTGGGCCTCCTGAAGCAGAGGTATGTAGAGATCTAACATGCTTCGAGACAAGGGAGGCCCAAACTGAGTGTGAAAATGAAAGCCAAGGAAGAGCATTTGAAATTAATACGAGCAGATGTACGATTAGAAGCCACGGAGATTTTTGTAAAGTCCACTGACCATGACAAGTGCCTCAAGGAATGCATCCACTACCATCCCAGATAATGGGGAGGGAGGATTTTTGTAGATGTGTTTGTAAACATCTTGGGCAACTGCTTAAGTAGTAATCTCATGGGGAAGCTCTGTTGCTCATTCCATCATATAGACAGACTGATTGAAAAATCTGAATTCTGAGTTGTATTCCTTTTCCCCCTTCTTCTGCACTTATTGTTTTAAGCTTTTTTTTTTTTCCTAGTTAGCTGATTCAAAGCCTCTCCAAATAAAAGTTTATATGACATTGTTGCCACAAGGATTCTTGCCAAGACAATGAGCAGGGCAGATGCTGGCTGACTTTTTGATTCACTCACTCAGCAAAAAGCTATGTGGATGATTTTGTTTTCCTCTGAGGTGCAGACTCCCTTTTCCCTCCATGCTTTCTTGAGCCTGCACGGGCCACATGTCTGATGCAAGCTGTTGTTGGGTTTCTGTTAACCTGCTCCTGTCTGGAAGTCGAGGAGTGGTTTGTCATTGACTTCAAGGGTTCCAAATATGCCTTCTACTTCTCTGACTCAGTAACTACCTAGCTTACATCCTTCTATCTCTGTGTCCCACTAATCTCTAACCATCTCCTGATTCCACTCAGAAAAAAAAAAAGTATGTAAAAGAATACGATAAGTTTGATAAGTTAAAGGGTTGACTGGAAAGCAAATATTTATTTTTCTTTTTAGATGGGATAATTAGGTATTGAATTCAATCCACATTTTTGTGCCTCATGCTGCTCTCAAATTGTTCTGGTGTTTCATGTGAAAGCAAAAAATGAGAGGGAATATGCAATTTGTTACAAAAGATGGTTTTCCCAAAAATGAAGAAGATAATTAATCACTCCCAAATATTCTGCGGAGGTACCGAAAAATTATTTTCTAACTGTTTGTGATAGACATTTGAAAGACCTTTCAGGAGGCAAAAGTTAACTTGGATCAATGGGAGGCTCTGCTTCTGATCCTCCCCTTCTAATCCACAGAAACCACCCTAAACCCTCTCATGGGTTATATCCTCAGATATGGGCAGCATCTGGGCTGCAGCCAAAACTTTCTGCCTGTAGCAGGATCCATTTCAACAGCCCACAGCAAAATGCTTTATTTATTTTCCATGAAGACCCCTGGAGTTACTTGACTAAAGGGGACAGATGTCTGCTGCTTCACAACCAGTGGCTTTTTTGTTCATAGGTTGAAGCAACTGGTGACAAAATTACATCATTACATGACTGAGCACCACTTGCTGCTGTTCTGTACCATGGGGTTTTTTTATGTTGCTGATTTGTAAAAGCCATTTTGTATTCTTGTGTAAGTCCCTGTCTCTACAGCCACATGTCAGCTGTACCAGAAGAAAATAATGTAATTTAGTTTTCTTTCTTTTTTTTTGGAAGAAATTGCACCACTTTCATTTTCCAAAAATAAATATGTTTAAGATTAAACTCAACTACTAAAGAACCTATTGAAAATGACCTTTGGGCACAAACCATGTCTCAAAAAGACCAAGAGTGAGAAGTCTTTTTTCTGGAAATGATCTGAATTCAGCCTGGAATTACTATGGAAAAAACATAACTTGATGTGTTAGACTATAAATCACAATTTGTATGTCCAGAGATTAATTTCTTACATCATGCTCTTCATTCCCTTTGATTTGATTTGAGCCACTTTAAAACTCTCCACCTTAAGGCACAGGGCAACAGCTTTCTCTTTCTGTCAAAATGGTATAAAGAGCAAAATATCTGCTGGAATTAAACAGTGATGTCATTCCAAGGGGGAAACACATATCAGCTGTGAAACTTTCTGTTTCTCGCTCCACCTTGGAAATATTTGGGTACTCCTGAGAAAATAAATATGTATTTGATGGCAACTTGGACAGAATCAACAGTGCTACACAGAAACAAGAGGGAATGAAACATAACACACCCTGGGTACACTGAAAACATTTCTCAGCACAAACAATGCTATGTAATGTATGAATTCCCTGTTATTTTAGTAAGAAGAGAAAATCAGGGTTATAAACTCGAGATATGTTGCCTCTGATATGTGTCTGGCTCAATCTGAAAATGACACTGACGAGCCAGGCTTTCTCATGCTATCCTAACTAGGACATTTACAACTCTGAACTTAAAACTCACTCTAAACTGCTCAATTGTATCCAAACACCTTGCCTTGTGGCATGAACTCTGACAGCTAGGAGAAGGAAAACAGAGCAGAAGAAGTGGGATGAAAAGCTTAGACCAAGCTTCTTCCCAAGAGTCTAGGAAAGGTGAGTTTCAGTGATGGCTTCATCCCACCTGTGAAACTGGGGCTACAATTGGGTTTCAAAGCTCTTTTTCCACACGTCTGCCTCTCCCCATTCCTAAGGAAATGACCACAGTTTAGGGACTTCAAGAAGTTTCTTATTACAAAAATTAGCCCACCCAGCAAGGATAAAGCTGGACTGGCTGCTTAGAAGGCACCTTGGAGCACAGAGATTCCTTACTTCATCCAGATGAAGAATGACCATGCCTCACTGGTGGCTTAATCAGAGATCCTGGCAGGCAATTTGACCTGAGTTTCTAACGTGGAACACCAGCACAGTCTATCCTTCGTGACTACAAACAAATCAGCGTAATAGAACTTGGCCTTTTAGTTTGATAAGCTCGATGCAGACAGACAGGACTGAATATTCATTCACTCACTTTCAAGCCGTGTTTTTCAGACCCAGGTAGGAATTTGAAGTAGACAGCCTGGCCCTGGTAGCTGAGTACATAGAAGTTAACACCCACAAATGCAAAGAAAAAGTCAGATCCAGAACCAGACACTGATTCTGCGTGTCTTGTCACAGAATCACAGGTGGAAGAGCCCTTCACCCTGTTGGGCTTTGCTCAGAGTGTGTCCCACCAGGTCAGGTTGCCAAGGAAGCTGTCCTGCTGGATCTCAAGCCACTGAACATGGCACTGGGTAGCCAAGCCTTCACCGTGTCCCATGTCACTGGGTCTCTGTCCCACCAAGCAGTGACACCCTTGGTCGTCTTAGGCTTCCTTTGTCTGCCAATATTCTTATAGAAAGATACTGTTGTCCCTCATGTGTTCTGATGATTTTATCTCCTGATGAGTTTTGGCTTTTCTGATCCCATTCCTATTTGCATCTTCTAAGCAGCCTCTCCCTGCTTTGAGTCCTGCCCTTCGCTTGGAGCTCCATGTTCTCTGACCATTGCCAGCATTTCCCAGCTGCCTGCACTTTGCAGCAGACCATTCTTGTGCTCTAAAGGGGCTGACATGGAAGATCAGCTGGCTTCTCCTAGATCTATTTGGTCCCCCGAGGGCAGTTTTCCATGAGACTGTGACCAGCAGGTTCCCTGCACAGGGTAAATCTGTTCTTCCGAAGTCCAGGCTTATTCTGCCTTGCTCACTCCTCTTAAACACCACAGCTTCATGGCCCCTGCAGCTGAGGGTGCCCTCAACCTTCCACCTTCATGGTGAGTGTGAGGTCTAACAAAGCATCTCCTCATCAGTTCATGAATTGCATGGACTGTGAAGTTGCCCTCCACAAGCTCTAGAAACCTCCTGGCTTCCCTGAAACTTTGCCAGCTGCCTTTGCCACACAGCAACCTGCCTTTCAAGTCAGTGGTCACATAAGCACACAAAAAACCCCAACCTTAATCAGCTTTTGTTCACCAGCTGCAAAGCAAGACAGAATTCTGTTACCTTCAAAGGTAAAACCGCATTGATGAGTCCTCCTTGGTTCTTTGCAGCGACACACAAAGGACTGTGGGGTGTGTTGATTCTCATCCAGTAGTCCTTTCCCTTCAGTTAAAAGATCAGAGGATCACAGAACTGTAGGACAAGCTGAGCTGGAAGGGAACCACAAGGATCATGGAGCCCGACTCCCAGCTCTGCACAGGACAGCCCTGAGAATTAGAACACATCACAAATGCCCAGGATGAGCAGTAACAACCCTGATGTAGAAAGTCTCCATCCACATCAGGATACAGGCAGGAGCAATTCCTTGAGGGAGGCATCAAATTTTGCCCATTTCCCCGTGATTGCTGACCACCACCTACTTCATTTGGAGTCTGACTGCCTTTTGCAGAGCTTGGCTGGTGTGCAGTGCCCAGGGATGGGAGAGACTCTGTGTTCATGCATGTGGAAGGACAGACAGCTCAGGTCAGGACCTCGTGGTTAGGCTGTGCTACATCCTGCCAGCACAGCTGGGAACACCAGATAGCATTTTGAGTTTCTTGTGTGGACCAGACAAATGATGTAAGAAGGTGAAGGGAAACATGGCCTCAGGAAAGTTGGGGTCCATTTTTTGCCCTTCTACAGGCAGCTACCTGTCAGTGTTTGTTTGTTCACCAACAGTCTCTGGCTTAGCTTTCTTGCTCCTTCAGTGTCCCATGTCCCAAAAAGATGAAATGAGGCTTCTTTCTGCTTTTTTCAAGGTTGTTTATTTTTCTCTTATCAAAATCTTGAAGGCACAGCCAGCGCTGTGACCTCCAGGAACACAGGTGCAGAAAGGCATAAAAGGCAGAAAGGGCAATGGCAGCTCACAGCAGCTACCTTTTACATCTAATATTGATCAATTAAGAAAACTCTACATACTTTGTTTTGTTCCCAACACCAGTAAATTCTCATTTTATTGATACATCTTTTCTATACTAACTTTTTCCACCAACCAACACACCACAGGAACTCCAAGGTGTCAGAGAAGAAAGGAAGAGAAGAGAAAAGAGAAGAGAAGAGAAGAGAAGAGAAGAGAAGAGAAGAGAAGAGAAGAGAAGAGAAGAGAAGAGAAGAGAAGAGAAGAGAAGAGAAGAGAGAAGAGAAGAAGAAAGAAGAAGAAAGAAGAAGAAAGAAGAAGAAAGAAGAAGAGGCCAACACCCAAAAAATCTCCATCTTTGTCTCTATGTAATACAGAGAGCAAGATCCTAAAACTACAACTAAACTCTCTGTGGTACACTAGACAAAAATCTTTTCAGCTCTCTGGTGCATTCAGGTTCTCCCAAAAGTGAAGGGAGCTTCTCCCATCAGCTTAGGTTGCAGGCTAAGCTATATTTGAGGAGCTCTGGGGCTATAAAGAAACCACCAGAGGAGCAGGAGAAGCTTTCAGACTTCCCTGGACTCTAACAGCTACCAAGTGCTAGCCAAGGCATTGAAAAATGTTTAACCCTCTCAGTTTGGCAGCAAGAAGAGTTTGATGCCAAAGCAAGCATTAGGATGGGAGCTCTATGCATGTGCATAACCTCCATGGGATGATATGCAACCAGGACTGTGAACTGGAGAAATGCTGAAAAGGATCTGTCAGAGGGACATGTCTGAAGAAAGACTCATAGAACAAGTTACAGCCTGCTAGCTAAGAAAGCAAGCTGTATCCTCTGAGGGAAAAAGCTCACTAAATTGTTCAAAAATAATAAAAATCCTTCCACCAGGGTGAACGAATTCACTTGGCTGCAGAGAGGCTTTGTGGACTTACTGCCCAAAGATCTGCCGGATACTCCTTCATATGCTCCAACAAGTTTCCTCCTTTTCTCTCACCACAGCAGGAGGTCGCTTCTGCCTTTCCTCTCTCCCAAACACTCCAAACCCTTAGTGCTGCACTTTAACTATAAACTCAGGTCTGAGGATGAAAGAAGCTGGTTTGTCTATCTGAGTATTTCCAGCCACACAGAACTGGATGCTGCTCTTGTCCAGACTGCTAAAAGACTTTGCTGTTGCACAGAAACCAGGACAATTCAGGATGAAACGAGGCAGTTTTTAGGCCTGTGCTGCAAGCACCACAGTACACCCGTAAAGAGCAATGCATGTCTGACTTGTCACAGATCTTTTCTAGATACTTTCTGCTGCCTTGCAGAGGCAAGGATCCCCAGCAGAAGATTTCACAGCACAGCTCAGTAGCCAAGAGCTGTGTTCCAGCCCCAGATCCTTAAAACCAGGCACAAAGGGTGGGTTTTGGAGAAGGGGCAACATGCAGGGGGAGGCTGAGTACCAGGACATGACACCTTCCACGTGCTTGTCTCATTTGCTCTATGGAGAGTCTGTTACCTGGAGAAGATTTTTGGCTTTTGATAAGGGCATCTTCCCTTTCAAAAATCTTAAAGGGGCTTTATAAGACAGAGGGCTAATTTAATCCCCTGGTGATGGGATTGCAGCATGGAGATGAAAAGCACAGCCATAGGAGAGAGCTCCTGATATGTCTTCAGCTGCCCACTGGTGCATGGCCAATGCCTTTCAGTGACTCATGGCCTTCCTCTTCCTGTCCTGACCAGGTCAGAACATGAATCACCAAAATGAGGAGCGGGGAAAAAAATAAAATCATTGTTCATCCATAGGTTCGGCCACTGGCTTTCCAGAGGCAAGGCAGGGTGGGTTGTGGAGGTCTGGGAGTGAAGGCCAGGGTTGGTTTCAAGTCCTGGAGCCCAACACGAAGAATGCCAGGGATTTCTGCAGGGAAAAAATGGTTCCTTGTGAGATTTAAAGCTCAAGGCTGCAGGGCTTGTAAAAGCCTGGCAGGGAATACTTCCTCAGTGTGGCTGTGCTGTTGATGGTGGTGTTTGTACTGACAGATCAAACTGGAGAATCCAAGAAAGGACGGAAATGGCAGGGGACAAAACAGCAGCAGTGGGTAGCTCGGCCACATGCCTCTTCTGATCCTTCCCTGCCTCCCATCACTGCTGCCATACCAAGTGTGCCCTCTCAATCAACTAAGCCTTGGGAGAATGTCAGGGGCAGAGCAGAAGGGCAAGAGTTAGTGTCTGACAGTGCCTGAAGGCAGTCTGGTAATCCTGTTATCCCAGCACATGACAGGAGAAAAGGAGAAGAAGGAAAACTGTGCCCAAGTTGCATCATGGACAAAGGAAAAGCTGGCTCCTCTACCAGGTTTGAAAGAACCCTGATAAATAGAGCTGATAGATGGTCTCCAGAGGCTCCTCACCCATATGAAAATCCCTTTCCCTTTCTTGTCTGTCAGTCCCTGTCCCATTCCCTGCCTCTTTCAGAGCTGGTGAGTCACTGTGCTCCTCACAGAAGGTTTAGTACTTTGGCAGACAGCACCACTCACTCACAAGAGTTTTCTCAGGCAAGAGCATCATCTCGTCAGCCTGTTTGCCTCTCTTTCCCTTTCATCTGTTGTTTGTTTTCCATTCATACAGAGAACTCACCCCCTTGCCAGACCATTTGCATGTTTTGTAAGAGGTGATGGTGATGCAAATGTCGGGAAGTGCATGTTGTCTATTATTTGTGCAGCACAGTTCTTACCTCCGGGTTATTTACCTTGTACTTAGTTCTCCCCCCTCCCCCGTTCAGACCTCGGCCCAGAAATAAACTCAAAGAGAAAATCTAAGCTGAAGAGCTGCAGGTGTGCCTGTGAATGGCTGGGGCAGAAGAAAGGGTTGAGCTGGTGTGGTTCTAGCTTTGCCCATTTCAGTGTTTTGGCCAAACCCCTCTGTGCCCAGGAGGCGGTGGGGGAGAGGTGTGTTTGTACAGCTGCACGCACAGTGAAGAGCTGTGGTGTGCTTTCATCAGGAAAGCACTTGTTCTGCAGTGCAAGAGATCTCTCTGCCCCTTGGTGAATGGATTCCCCCTCAGGGTGCTACAGCAGGAGGCAGATAAGCCCACTTCAGCACTTTGCTAGGCTTGAATGTCCGTCAGAAAGGATAGTGGCAGTTTCCAGAAAGAATTCAGAGATACCCTTACCCAATCATTACAGCTCAAACTCACAGCTGAGGCTGAGGATGCTGCTGGAGCCTGTTATGGAGACAATCAGCACAGCCCCAGTGTCCTGGTCAAAGCTGAGCAAGCAGGAAAAAACACAGAAGTCATCTGAATGGACAGGTAAATTCACATTTAAAGATTATATCCTCGAAGCCCAATTGCTGTTGATGATGTCTACTGATTGTATGTTAAACCACCTCATAAAACCATCTTTAAATGGGATTACAATGTGCAGTATGACTGAACTGAAACGGGAAAATGCAGTTTTGGCCTGGAAGATCCACTAGGAGAGATCCACTTTCTCTTGCTGGCCCTGTAAGATGCCAAACAAAATAAGCCTTGCAACCCTGTGTCACATCACTGAAATCACAGAAGCCCAGAGTGGGTGGTTTACAAACCACCTCGTCAAAGGTCTTCACTGAAGACATCTACGAACCAGCTGCAAATTTACTGCTGATTATCTCAAGCAACTTTGGAAATCAAGATGAAGATATGTAAGCAGACTGAAAGAAAATTGCCTACAACGGTCTGAAAACTAATTGAGTGTCTGTCAGTTTGTTGCAAGGCTTTGGTGACAACACAGGAGAAAATTGTCACATTGTGGAAGAAAAAATAACAAACCTTGTGTTACAGGTCTGGTAACGTGAGGCCTTAGAATTAATTTACAGTGCAATTTTCAGTTTTCCTTGATCATCTCCCATTTCTACTTAACTTAATGAGGGCCCACAGTTACTAATAGCTGAATTTAAAGACCAGCTTTGCTTCAGGAAGAGCCCTCTCAGTCCCACTGCTACAGCGGGAACTAAATTTTCTTCACCGTGAACTTGGCCCATCCTTCAGAACAAAAGAAACCCAAACCCTCACGGTATAAAAAGAGGAACTGCCATGACCTACAAAGCAATGAATGGCCTTAAGATCATCCATCTTAATCCAATAATAACTTTTCCGAGGAAGAACATGAAATAGGGTTTTATCTCCCAAACCAAATGAATATGCCAAGATTTCCAGTAATGTAGGCCTGTGGGATTTTTGCATGAACTCAATTCTAAACTCAATTCTCAAACTTCTTTGTTTTTTGGTTGTTTTTTTTTTTGAGCACATATTGACTTTGACTGCTCTAGAGTACCACCCTGATGATAATAATGATTTATACTGAATTTTTGCCAAAAAAAGCAATGCAACCACCTTAAAACATTTCACAGATCCAGCAAAACGATATGCAAGCCACGTGAAAGGATCACATTGCATCAAACATCAGGACACAGCAAGCATCTCTGTGATGATGGAGGGCAACAGTTTGAACAATGCACACTAATATTACCCAACAGTTCAGAAAGGGAAGTGAAAATTTAATGATTGCATCTAATTGAAACTGCTGGAAGAATTTTGAGCAACAGAATTCAATTACTCAAGCTGGAACTTAATCAAAAGCTAAACAGAATGTGCTACCTTCTGCACGAGCATTCCAAATTTGGGCTGACTTAAAATACAAAATATTAAGGGTAATAACTGAAATTTAATGGGAACTATGATTTTATTTCCTTTTTTTCTTTCTTTTTTAATTTCCATTAAGACCACACTGCCCCACAAAGATATAAGGGTATGTACAAAAGAAATGTTTAAAGGGTCAGGAAAATTGTGTTGATTGACACCAAGGCCTTTCTGGTGGTGGATGAAGCTGAAAAGGTTGCTTGGCTGATGGAGGACTAGAGATGAACAAATCCTGCCAGAGAACAGAGTTTTTATGATAAGAAATCACAGAGTGAAAAGTCTTTGCTGTATGTGACCCTACAAACCCTTCTTGGCTGAATATCCAACCTTTCACAACCTCTGGCTATTCCTGAGACAGAATTTCAGTGCTGAAAATGCAAGCATGCGGTTCTTGTGGAGGGAGAATGCAGTCCACAGTCTGGAGATGGAGTGTCTATTAGACTGTTGTTCAATCCACCTTTGTTTTGTTTTTTTTTCTGTAAAATCCTGATGAGAGGTGGATAAGCCTTTCAGGCACAAATTAAGCAGGGTGACTTCAGCTCATCCACAGCAGCCAAAGTTCAGGAAAGACATTTCTGTGCAGGCTGTACTCAGAGTCAGGGATGAGGGCTGAGAGCTCAGAGTACACAGTGGGGGCTAAAAGGATAAACTGCTGCTATTTTAAAAAACCTGAGCCTGCATCCTCAGCAGAAGTTTAGGGAGCTGGTTGCTTGTGCTCACTTATCAAGGCTACACAGCCCAGCACTGAGGGAGGAAAGAGAGTCAAGGGAAAATGGAAACTAGAGGTGTCTTGCACAGGCATCCACAGGTAGCACCTACAAACTGCAGAAGCCTTTTCCTTTCACAGGAGGAATTTCTCTGAAGTTTTTAACAACAGTTGCTCGCCAAGTATTTTTTGAAACGCTGTGGCCAAGGACACTTCCTTATCACATCACGAGTGGCCTCCCACAACGGCCCAGTGTTTGCCTTTTACCTCGCCATGACTGGCAACCACTCCTTTGCATTTTCACTGCTGCAGCCACTGCCTTGTCCTGCAGACAGCAGTTGTGCCTGGCTGCCAGCAGCTGCCGCAGACAGGCAGCAAATGAGAAAACCCTAAAGGTTTTATTGACTGAGCAGGGTATCTAGCTCCTGAGGAGAGGGCCCATCCTGCCCCACGTGCTGTCGAGCTGTGGTCAGT
The DNA here is from genome assembly GCA_013400515.1 of Erpornis zantholeuca. Lineage (NCBI taxonomy): Eukaryota > Metazoa > Chordata > Aves > Passeriformes > Timaliidae > Erpornis > Erpornis zantholeuca. Next base: position 61,625 of record VZTN01015714.1, on the reverse strand, counting down.
CAGTTATCTGCCCACAGCAGCAGGTTGTGCAACAGGCACGGCTGTTCTGGCAGATGGGCCTTGCAGGAACCAAGTCACAAGTTTCATTTCCATCGCCCAAAGTGAGGACTCTTTCTGCTTTTTGACTACTTTTTCCTTCCTCCTCCGCGCTGGGGTTATCTCTTCTGAGGTCCAGAGAGCGATGGGAGTTAATCTGCTGCTTCTCCAGAGGCCAGGCTGGCTTCCCACCCTCAGGAGGTGAAGGGAACGCTGGCACCTGTAACCCAGCAGGATTTCGTGCCCTGCCACCTCCTTTCTCAACAGGGATTCAGGAGGACCAAGGACAGAAGGGTTATTGCTTAGCTACTCCCCCTCCTTGCTGCTACAACCAAGACATTCTTCCAGGAGGAGAATGCCAAAGTAGGCCCTGACAAACAAAGAGCTACATCCTCCCTTCTCTCTCTCTCCTTCTCCAGCCCTCTCTGCAGCGCTGTGGTGGCCCTGGGGACATGCTGGGTCCCTCTGCCACCAGGCCTGGCTCAGGGCTGCAGCAACTCTGCTGCAGTCAGATCCTGCAAAGAAGCAGGTATTCGGGAGGTGCCTGTGCAGGACAAAGGGGATGAGCAGGTCCCTCTGTGAGAGGTGGTGATACAGAATGCATCCAGCCCTGCCTTGGTTTGGTTCATCAGCTCGGGCATTTGTTTGGAGCCAAGACAACCCAAGCAGGAGTTGTCTCAGGGTGGAATCCATCACCCCCACCAGCCTCACCTTCGGGCACCTGCTGCCTTTGGGAGGAGCACCCGGGGTGGTTTTCCCTCAGCATCCTGCAGTGTTTGCAGGCTCTGTCCTTTGGCCATTGAGCAGCTTCTCCTTTCCTCGGTGTTGCGAAATCTGCTCCTTGCCACAGGGAATAGTCAGTGCTGGAAGCGGAGCTGCGATGCCGAGCTGCCGGCCCGTGCAGCTCTTTATCACGAGCTTCATAATATCTGATGTTTTGCTTAAAGCTCCAGTTCCTGCCAGCTAGCAGTTACAAAAGAGTATCAAAGGTTTTTTGGTTGAGTTATTGGGGTTTTTTTGTTTGTTTGTTTGGGTTTTGTTTGTTTTTTTTTTTATTTCAATGTGAAATAATCCTCTTTCTCTCAGCGTTGCAGAGAAAAGCCTGAAAACATGGCCCAGGGCTCCAGAACCAGACAAACAAATAAAATTTCATATTTATACTGTATTTGCATGTCATTTGTAAGACACCCTCACCAGCATTTCAAGACTGGCAAGACCACAGAATTTTCATCTGTGGCTGGGAAGAACAAAGGCCAACTCTCCAATAAGATTATAGCCGTGGTGGTTTCTCAAGGTCATATTCTGCATGACCCAAACACAATTATCAAATTGCCCTGCTTAGAAAAAGGCAATTTTTTGGTGGTTTTTTTTTCCCCAATTCAAATGCATCCTTGAAGAAACACATGTTTCTGAGCAGGTCATTGTGTCTGGTCGGTTGGTGACCCCAGAAAAGCTCCATGCAGGGGAGGACCACGTGGGCAAAGCCCATTCTCAGATTCACAAAGGGAACTGTCAGTTTCTAGAAGTGAGTTCTGGCCATGCTCTGATCTCCACCATGCCAACCCCACGAGCTGAATCTGGCCCACAATTTTGGCTTAGCTCCCTGCAGGTGTACCTGTCCATGCCCTCACAGGCTGCCAGGCCACAGTGATGCCTTAAATGGCTACCTAGAAACAGAGAGCAGACAGGCATAAAGGAATCAAGGAGGGATTGATTGGAAAGGCCTTCAGAGGTACACTCTGGCCTCCAGAGGCTCCTGCCTCAGTGCATCCCAACATGGACAAGGACAGCTCCCGAGTTCTTCCCACTTGGATCTCAGCATCAATTCCCCAAGCAGAAGCCAGGCAAGGATGGAATTTGCCCAAGCTTGCCCCCCTTTTGCCAAGATTGTGGTTTGCAGTTGTTGGGCCTAGGAGGGTCTGGGTGTCCTTGGAGAGCTGGAGAGGCTTTGTTGTGTGTGTGTGAGCATGAGAGAACAGCACTGAACGAGCTCCAGGGAACTGCAGAGTTACACTGGGCAGGGCAGGGTTGGAAACAATATAAAAGTTAAAACCTAAGGCATCAACAGCAGCTGCTCTAAGTCCCATTTCCAAAGCAGCAATGCAGTCTGGAAATTTGAGGGAGACATGAGAGGTAACAACATGTCTATGCTGCTGTCCTGGGCACAGAGAGCCCTGTAAGTGCTGGCTATAGTTATAAAGCCAGTGGTTCCCAAAATCTAAGGGTACAAGTACGCAGTGGAAATGAGAAGGTCTGCTCCCCAGCCTTGATGAGAATTGGCACCCTTTAATCACACACACATTAGTGGCTCCTCTTCCGATCCAAGCTGCCCCATGGTTGAGTTCTGTGGCCTGCATCAAGCACAGAAATGGTTCAGAGCTCATCAGCTTGGGACAGGGACAGCCACAGCAGCTTCACAGCACGGGTAACAGAGCTCTTGTGTGAGGCTTCTGACATTCTTCCCTTGGCTTCCATAAATGTAGCCTGGGAAATCATCCCCCTGCCATGACCGGGGCGTGCTGGTCCCTGCTGCCCCAGGCACCTCGGGGCACTTTGTGTTCAGCTGATTTCCAGGGGCTTGGTGCACTTTTGGGTCTGATCCATTTGAGTGCCCGTGGATTTATTGAAAAACTCTCCTTCCACGTCCCCTGCTCAGGTTTCTTTCAGGAGAAGACCCTGACAAAACCGTGGTGGCTGTCAGAGGACTCAGGGGACGCACCTGCAGTGTGGGCAGGGTACTCACTGCAGAGAGGGCAGGACAGCACACATTCCTGAAGAGATGAAGAGAGGGAGCTAGTAACCCCATGTTCTCCGTGTCTGTGGCAGGCTGTCCTAAGAATCCATGGTTTCAATTTTAAATGCATAGGTTGGACTGGAGGACCTCGAAAGTACTTTCCGACCAGATTGATCCTGTGACTCTGTGATTTTGTTGAGGAAGAAGGCTTGAAAGGTCTTTCTGTGGTGAGGGTACTCTCATAGTGCAAAATATTATCAGGAATATCCACCCATGGAAGGCATCAGGCGCAGGTCAAAATCTGCAGGAATGGCACAGCGAGCTAATTCTGCCACAATGGCACTTAGAAAACGGTGTTACAGCACCCACCCATGATCCACAGATGCTCCATGGGTCTTATTCCAGAGAGGAATCTCCTCCTAGGATTCCGCATCCCCCAGAACATCAGCCAGAATGCCCTCCTGCCTTTGAAAGATCCAGGTCTTCTGTGGGCACAAGGAACCAGCTAGGAAGGAAACAAAATCCATGGAAACTTAAAATCCTGCCCCTCCAGAGCCAAAACAGGGCTTTGCAATGCCACATCCCACAAGTATTCAACAATCAATTTTGTTTCTAAAGCTCTTGATCTCACATGTCCCTAATGAGCTGGAGTCTAGGTGGGAGGTCTGAGAGCCACACTCTATTCAAAAGAGCAGAGAAAAAAGCACATTAATGACCATGTTCCAGTCCTGGCTTTAATAAAGCATCAGGTATACTGGAAAGAACTTCTCCAGGCTTACCTGCCAAAAATATGCAACAATTGCAAAATATTAAATACCTTTTAAACACTAAAAAAAAAACCAAACAAAAACAAATCCCCAAACCAGACTCCCAAACTACAAACCATAAAGAGAAACAAGAATATGAGCTGTTAAATAAGAATGGGGAGGTTTGGACAAAAATAAACAATGACTGGCATTTAGGGAACTTAAACTGCATCAGAAAAAAAAAAAAAAAACAAAAATCAAAAACCAAAAAACAAAAAAACCTCCTCATTTGCTCTGGCTTCTAATTTTTTCCATATTTTTGTCATTAGACATTATTAAAGTACTACTGTTCCAGGGCTGGGTGATGAAAGGCTGAGATATGATTCAGCCCCCTACGTTACATAAACAAACCCGGGTCATTATGACATCCACTGAGATTTTATTTCTTTTTTTTCTCCCCCCCGCTTCATTCTTTCGTCTCCTTCACGGTACCACACTGCTGGCCCTGCTGTGGCATCCCTTTCAGGTGCTCAGATGCAGTTTCAGGCCAGCTCTTGGGCTGCTAACTCCACAAAACAAGCCCCCAGCCAGGTGAAACCTCAGGGGGGGTCCCAGCCTCCCCCTGAGCGGGCCAGGGTAGAGCTGCAATTTAGCAACCATTTAAAAACCATTTGAAACAGGGTTTGAACAGCCAAGGGCAGGAAGTGCCAGTTTAAAGTTAGCCCTGAGCCATTAATCAGCGCTGGAGACAATGACGCCGGTGTGACCGGATGGGCTGACTTACGATTAGTTCAGATTTATCTGAGATATAACAAAAGGGTGTTCTGCTGGTTTAAAGAGTCTCTTTCCCTCTTCCTCTGGTGAAATCAAGACATTGTTTAGAAAGCCAGAGGGAACGGCCGTTCAAAAATCCTGAGGTCACTTCCAGAGATAAATTTAGTAGGGGGGAGGTATGACAAAACGAGGACCAAAAAAATTTGGTCTTTTCCATCATGGAAAAGTCTGGCATGTAGGAATGAACCAAAGCCAGCTGAAATCCATAGTGGGGAAATCACTGAAATGAATGAGGCTTGTTTGGGACATCACCGTGGCATGGGTGTTGGTCCAAGAGCAGGTAAGTTCCCTAGGCCCTCCAAAAATGGACATTTGAGTGTTAACTCACATGTCTGGTACTACATAAAGCAGTCCCCACACAGTGAGAAATGTGAAAAGCGAGAAATCCTCATAAAATATGCCTCCAAAGCCACCAGGATATTTCATGTGACTGCAAGAGTGACATTTTCACCCTCATGGCTTCCCAGAAGAGCAAACACATCAGCCTGGCACAAGGAGCCACGCAGGGAAGGATGAGGGCAACATTCCTGCCAGTGGGACATGCAGGCAGTCTATTTCTGACATTCCTGAACACAAAATCAGATCATCAATACCTCCTCTGGAGGCATGGCAAACAGTGCAGCTCTCCATGGAAGTGGAGGCAGAAACTCCACCATGTCACAAAGTTAGCCTCCTCTACAGGCTAATATTGTGGTGCAGTAAATAATCTGTCCCTCTGACTTTAATTATTGTATTTATTGCAATGATAACAAAGGAGGGGTAACACAGATAAAAATAAGTAAAAAAAACCTCAGCTAGAGTAACAACAGCATAAAAAATGTCATCTGAGTGCATGAAGTTTATATATATTTATATGTATGTGTGTGTGTGTGTGTGTGTGTGTGTGTAACCACATTAAGGGATTCACTTTTCATTTTAATTGGGTGGCCTGCTTATGGTATGAATGGTTGTTGGCAGTCTCTAAGATAGCATCAAAAGATGTTTAATTTCATGCCACTCTCGGTTTGTAGAAACAGCCTTCCGCAGCCCTTCGGCAGTTATTACTTCCAGGCCCTTGAACTGTTCTCAGAGCAACAACACCACCCAAAAAAAGCCTAAAAAGGCCTTGCTGACTGCAAAATGTTGGTGTCTGTTAAACTCGTGGCAGATCTTTTTGGAGGCACTCAGTATCAGGGTGAGTCCCCTCAGGCAGGGTCAGGAGGGAACAGCAAAATGCAGGTAAGCCCAACCTTACCCAGGCTCTCCAGCCTGCAGAAAGGGATGTGGCTCTCAGACTGCCTTAGACTGTGGGTGGGCCACGCTGCCCTCTGGAAGTGTCAAAATCTCTCCCTGGATGACAAATGGAGCAGAGCCCAGCACTGAGCTGTTCTTTGAAATATCTGACTTTGAGTTAGTTGAACTTGGAACAGCTCTCGCACAGCTCCTTTTCCAGCGTCAGCTCACAGTGTGCATTGACTCTCAGGCAGCAGACTCCTGACTTCTAAACATTTCACTCTTCCTCCTGAGGGCTCAATTCATCTCTTGCTGGCAGCAGTGATCCTCTTTGACTCCCTGGCAGCTGCCTCAACCACTGAGAGGACTGCAGGGGCTGCAGCAGGACCTAAGCAGTGACAACTTCCTGTGACCATCCTGTGGCATTGATTTTTCACTCACCATTAGGCCAATTCTAGATGGAAATGCACTTCTCAAGCCTTCATCCTTGCCCTGTCAGCCTCAGCCTTTGCAAGACACCCAGCCCCACTGCCCAGTTTGACCCACGCTGGTTTTGTCACCTTCTCACAGCAGCATTTGAAATGCTCAGTTTTCAGCAGAGATGCAGGAACAGACGAGCTGCGGGGTGTTTTTGAAGCACATTAAAGGGTTGGCCTGTCGACACAGCACAGCTGGATGCAGAAAAGTGCTCAGAAGGTGCAGGAAACAGCAAAACTTCACAGTTTTCCAGCAAACAGACCTATGCACGCAACAGCCAGGTGAAAAGCAGCTGGTGCTGGGTTTTGTTTGGAACCTGCTCTCCTGCCACAGTGATGCAGAACACCCAAAGGGCAACTCCCTCTCTGGAAAACACAGGCAGGGTCACCCAGGTAGCCCAGGGCAGGGAACCCCAGTGAGTAGCTGGAAGACCTGTGCCAATCCCCAAGGCTCCAGCCCTGCCTATGCATTCATGTTCTTCCACCTTGGTTCCAGTTCAATTTCCGCTGGTCCAATCCTGATTGCACCTTTATTTCTCACACTTTCAGCAAGCCAGTGGTTTCACAGACCTGCTCCTCAGGAGGAGTTTACAGGAGGAGTACAACTCCAGTGGCCAGCAGCTCCTGGGAGCTGGAACATCCAGATGAAGTTCTCCCCACACCATCCAACGTTAGACTAGCCTAAACCACTTGTTCTGGAGCTTCCTGTGGTCTGTCTGACTGGGGTTTTGTCCCTGCCTCCACCTGTACAGAATCAGGGCCATGTCTTGAGCAGAACCTGCCCTTGGGGAGCTGCTCCAGCAAGGGTGGGCAGCGGCAGAGCCGTGGGACATCTGCTCTGCTTTCGCCAGCCGCCCAAAAACATCTGTGGCCCCCCAGATGAAGGAGAGGAGACAGAACCCCTGTAGCCTTTCCCTGGTCTTAAAATTAAAACCAAAACATAGGGGAAAAGGTTTTCTTTTTACCTCGGGATTTGTTTCAAGATCCTTGGGTACAGCACTTGGTCCAGGTGGAATGCTCTGAAAACACATGCACACCCTCACACCGAAATACACACAATTGTAGGCCTTGCAAAATTAACATATTTATCAAAGATTCCCCAATGAGAGGCTCAAGTGAACCCCTCATTCTGAGGAAATTTTTCTTTGGATGGGCTTATTCTAGCTTACAAAAATGTGTTCTGGAGAGGCCCTTGGTGTCTGGGGCTCCCAGGATGTTTGCTCTCCTGGTTTAACAGTGCTGTGGGGCTGAGCTGAGTTATCAGCCTTGGGAAGTTACAAGTGCGGGGGCTAAAAGCACTGAGAATACATCAAACTACATAAAGGAGTTATGTAAGAGGGGCGTAAAAGAAAAAGCGAAAAAATCGTTCTGGCATCACAACGCGGGCTGGGTTTGTGGCCGCAGCTCTGTCTGGAGCGCTGCGGGGACACCCGCATCCCAACCCCAGCCCCGGCGACACCCGGCTCCAGGCCAAGGCACTGCGCCTTTGTTATTCCAGTTGTAATAACATTCGCGTGGCAGGAGGGGTTTGGATGGGGTCAAAGAGTGCGTGAGGAGCGCTCCGATACCCCCGGGGGATGCTGGCAGCAGCCCCCGCCGCCCCCTCCCCGCCCTGCATCCCGAAGTTCCTTTCCTTGGGAAGGGCTTTGCCTAGCACCGTTTGTTTTTTAAGGGAGTTGCTAGAAAACTCTCCTGCTATTTTACTTTTTTTTTTTTATTTTTTTATTTTTTTTTCCCCTCTTAATAACTATATCATGTCTGGTATTGTATTTCTGTTTTCCCCCGAGGAAAGAAGCCAAAAGAAGTAGGAAAAACAAATAATGTGTGGGAGAGTATTTTTCTTTTCTTTTTTTTTTTTTTTTTTAACCTCTGTTCAAAGTCTCTTTCTGTTTGGCTCCAGCAGTTTTGCGACTACAATTCCCTTCCTTCCGATCTTTTTTTCTATTATAATTCTATTGACTTGTAATGAGCTTGCTAATCCCCTCAATATTTTCACATTTGTACCCTAAAAGCTCTGCTTTTCTTCTGTTGTGCTTACTTTTTCCACACTTTTCCTTTCTTTCTCTTTTCCTTTTCTTCCTTTACTTTCAATCTGTCTTCTTTTTCTATTTATCTTTGGGGTTTTTTCTCTTTTTCCTCCTGTTTATTTTTACTTTTTTCTCTTTTATTTCTTTATTCTTGTTTCCTTCCTTCTTCATCTCTCACTTGCCTTGCCTTGCCTTGCCTTGCCTTGCCTTGCCTTGCCTTGCCTTGCCTTGCCTTGCCTTGCCTTGCCTTGCCTTGCCTTCCCTTCCCTTCCCTTCCCTTCCCTTCCCTTCCCTTCCCTTCCCTTCCCTTCCCTCCTTTGTTTTTATCTTCCTCTCTTTTCACGCCCCCCTTTAATTCTTCTGAAAATAAAACTACCAGAGAATTAAGCAAATAATCTGTGGCAATTAAGGAGACAACTCTGGGAAAACACTCGCTGTGGAGCATGTTTGGTTCATTAAGCACTCTCATCAGACACCATGGCAGAGAGCCACATATTTATTTGGGAGAGGGGCAAAAAAAAAAAAAAAAATATGCAGTGGGGAGACTTTTTGATTGTTGCTGTCATTAGTGGCGAATTCATCTTTCTTGTCCTGGGTCCTCACATGTTTTTAAACCATTATGGCATGTGGTTTCCAACCACGGATGAGAAACTGCTGAAGAAATATACCCCGGTCTGATCAAAAAATTAGAAACAAAGTGTTGTCCTTTCTTCCTTTTCCTCTTGGGTGATTGTGGTGGAGGCCAGTTCGTGTCCAGAGGCTGTACCAGGGGTACTTTTCAAGTCTCTGTCTTTCAGTGTCCCTCCTGCAAACATACAAAAACCTCATCCCCAGCCTACCTGCCAGAGGTGGACCCAAGGGGATGAAGTGAATCTCAGTGGGGACCTCCTGAGAGCTGAAGCCCCATCCTGGCAAAGTCAGAAATCCCAGGGTTATGCTGCTCCATGGAAATTTGCTGCTCAAGGGATGTGGGGCAAGAAAAGAATCAATCCAGGAGAAGGCACCTTCACCCTAACCCCTGGGAGGGTGAGCTGGGGCAGCAGCAGCTCCCCTGCTTCCACCCTGCAGCAGAAATGGGTGGGAGCACAGATTTCTGCTGAGGCTTCTTGGTGGAAAAGTGTTATTTGGGGCTGGATATTGGTCACAAGCCTCAGTCACTGAAGGGACAACCTTGCATGCTTGCTGCCTTCCAAACTCAGGGCTTCTCTGACTGGAAAAGTGAATTTTTTCCCCCACCAAGGGATGCTGAAGTGATATGCAGCCCAGCCTCTTCATGCAGTGCTAGGAGGTTTTTAACCAGGGGGAAGGGATTTGCACTTTCCCCAAGCAAGAAGTACCTGGCATTTAGGACCCCCTTCTCTGAAATCAGCTTATCCCAAGGCAGCACGAGGAGCTGTTTTAATCACACATTCATCCCACAAAATAAAACTTCATCTTGAAATTCTCTCTTAATTTCTCCAGAAAGCTGGTGTGGGGGAAGGGGGGAAAATAAAACTTTCCTAGCACCCTAGACCCACAGACAGAGAGCATACAATGTGCTAATTTCAAGGGGCTTTCCCTTTGAAGGGTGGCCGTGGCTTTCTCAGTCTTTATCAGAGAAAGCTATTTAATAAAGATCAAGGCTTTTACATGCTCCATCTCTTCGTGAGCACTTCTTACCCATGTGCAGAGCTTTGGGGAGAACAGAAAACTGACTCCAGAGCTGTCAGAAACCTCTCGAGCTGGAGGAGCAGTGTGAATACTCCACAGCCAAAAAAATCTGCCGCCCCAGCCTGTGCAGATTGTGTGTGCTTTCACTTTTTCGGGGCGTTTAAACATCTTTAAAAGATCACTAGAGGAAAAGAAACAATTATAATTAGAGGGACAGGGTTTGTGTTTTCCCACCTTGCTGGCTTTCTCTCTCCCACCAGCGGACTTGGAGCTGTTAAAGTTACATTTTTAGGCAGAACTCATCCTCCTCAGCTCCTTCCACGGGGAAGAGCTGCTGTGTTTTTCACAGGCAGCACTGCGCTCGGGAGCTTTTAAAGGGTTTCTAATCCTGGAAGGCCGTCTGACATCACCCTGCTTCTTGTCTGCTGATGTTTCATACAAGCCTCACATTTCCTTAATGTTTTTCAGAGCCACCAATTACTGCAGCAATCTTGTGTTTATGTTCTGGTTTTGTGCCTTTTTTTTTTTTTT
>VZTN01015714.1:38904-51345 GCA_013400515.1 Erpornis zantholeuca | reverse complement strand
TTTTTTTTGCCTTTTTTTTTTTCCCCTTTCCCCTGATGCTTTCCTGGCTCGTGTCCCAACAGGCTGCTCTCTCTTAAGCGTGTTTTGTGCCAAGGGTTAAGCTGGACCAGCTTGTTACAAAAGAAAGAGGGGGGAAAAAAAAAAAAAAATCCAAAGAAGTGGGAGGGAGGAGGTTTGTCGGTTGGTTGCTGGTTTTTTGTTGCTGTCTTTTGTTGCTGTTGGTTGCTGTCTTTTTTGTTTTTTTTTTTTTTCCCCCTAATTTTCTTCATTGACTTCAGGCACCATGTGATCAGGAAGCCTGGACTCTTTCCATTTCCCTTCCCGACTGAAGGGAAACATTGTGTAGCTGTTGCCCTGCCACCGAGTGGGACGGGCTCTGGCGGTGCTACGTAGCAGGATAAAAATAACCGGGATATTTAAGGCCGGCTGTGGAATCCCAGTGCAGGCAGAGCGAGCTTGGTCAGCGGCCGAGCTCCACCGGCCCCGTAATCTCCTGCATATGATGCAACTCCGAATATATGCCTGGCAGCCCTGGCGAAAGAGTCAGACCTTGGGGAGAAGAGAAAAAGAAAAAAACAAAAAAAATGTGAAAAAAAAAAAAAAAAAGGAGAAGAGGACTGGAGAGAGTTTTTCGCCCTCTTTTTTAACACGTTGTTTCTAGCACGGCTTTGGAAAAGTGACTTTTCCCTGCGATGCTTGATGCAGGAAAGAGGGTGAGACCCTCAGCGGGGCTTCCTCGGATTCCTCGGGAGTAAGGCAGCATAACAAGGGCTTTGCCCCGGGGTTTTGTAGGGAATAACATCACTTGCCTCCCGAGAAGGAGAGGCTGGAACAGCACCGTGCTCTCTCACAGCCTCTTTAGGCTCTTTTCTCCAAATCTCAAGCGTGGCTGAGTGCGATCCACGTCTTCTCTGTTGATTGAAAGTAATTAGATTAAAAGAGCAGCCGCCCCTCAAGGCTGGAGCAGAAATAAGCAGAAAACGGCAGGCTCTGCTTTTGGTTCTTTCACAACTGTCAGAAACATTAAAGTTGGGGTTTTTTTTCCTATTTCTTAAGCGTGCTTTCACACTGTACACCAGCTGTAAGCTTTCTGAAGTGTGACACTAGGCAGCCACAGCGTGCCACAACTGCAGCCCTGAGAAGAGCCTGGCACTGCCAGGACAGCAGCCTTTCCTTCAGAACTGTTCTGACCAGCAAAACAGTCCCCATCTGTGCCCAGAACAGTGTAGGTGAGAAGCACCAAACACCATGGCTTGGTCACTCGTGGAGTTTGGAGGAGAATCTCCTCATCTGCATCAGCACATGTCACCTCTCCTTCAGTCGGGGTTGTCACAAGGCAGAAGGGGACTGAGGGGACACTTCACCCTTAATGCCACCCTCCCTGGGGCTAAACAGGACAGTGCCAGTGGTCCCAGCAGCTCACATTTGCCCTGAGAGGGCTGAAATCTTTGGGAAGCCTGTGAATTTCCATGAGTGCAGATAGGTGGTTTCTCTTAATGAGGAAACAGGAGGCCCCGTAGCTCCTTGCTGGACTGCTGAGTCCTGTGGAGGGAAATCAGCTGTGAACCTTGATGAGGGGATCAGAGACTGATCCTGAGGTTATTTCTGCTGCAGAGCTCTGTTAAATGTTACCTGGAGTATAAAAAATCACTGTATTTTGGTTTGCCTTGGAATTGCCCATTCCACAATCTGTAGGACCCAATGTAATAAGAATGCATTTTAGGGAAGTTGTGACAATTTTTGGTCACAAGCTTTGTTTATTGCTTATGCAATCCTGTGGGTTTATTTCAAGGAATTAAGAGTGGGGGTGGGGGGGAGGGAGGAACGGAGTTTAAGGGCATTTCTGAGGGGTTACACCTGCCTCGACTTCGTATTTGTTTTTCCAAGTGCTTATGGTTTTACTGTTTCATATTCTAGGTTCATTCTTTCAAGTAAATGCACTGGAACTAGACAGAAAATCAGACTAATAAGAGGAATGGCCAGAGACTCAGTTTTCAGCCTCACCAGCAGCCTTCCATGTAGATACCCTTATAATCACTCATATTTAACTAAACAGAATTTGAGAACCACTGAGACCAACTGGACTTTGATCCAATAAATTCTTTTTTTACACTGGGAAATGTTATCCCCACTTTGTATAAACATGGCACTGCACAGGAGGAAGAGCAAAGGCCCAATGCCCAATTACCCACATTAAATCCTCCAGTTTCACTGGGAAAATGATTTTACATATCTGGGTGTAAGAAGTAGAGCCGGGCTGTCACCCCACCCTGATGTTTGGCACTTTGCTCCCCAGCACTGGAGGAGCATCTGCCAAGTCCCTTTCACATGTCTAAGTACAAATCTGCTGGATGGAATGTGATTCCTTCCTTCTTTCCTTCCTTGCTGATTTGCCCGGAGAGGAGAGGCACCTGCAGCACCGACTCTTCCTGCACGAGGAGGAGGAAGAGACTGAACTGTTCCTCAGCTGGGAGGAGCCATGGGAGGCAGCTTGATCCTTCAGCCCACTGAGTGCAGCCACCTGGATTCTTTAGATGTCTGGCGCCCACATCCTGAAGATATTCCAAACTTTTCTGGAAACTGGCCAAACCTCTGTGTTTGTCCAGCCACATGGAGCACCCCCTAGGTATATTGTGCTGCCCAGGGGCTTCATGAGGACCACAGCCTTGTTTTCATCACTGGGCTGGCTGATCCTAGACATTTCAGGTGCTGCTGGCGGGGGAGCAGGACATGAGGCCGGGAAAATCCACATCTCCTTGACTTCTCCAGCAGGAGCAACAAGTTTGGCCATGTAAAACCAACTCATCAGTCCACCAGGACCACTGTCAGCCTCCTCTGGTGCTGGCAGGCATTCCCTGGTGAATTTTCCTCCCATAAGTTTTCATCAGCTTCAGGCTCCCTCCCTTCTTGCAGCCAAGATGATGATGGGAGCTGCACGAAGTGTGGCACACAAACCCATAACTCCCACGTATCCCTTAGTGGGAGGAAGGGTTTCACCCTTCCTGGGGGATGAAGAAGTGCCTAAATCAACCCAGCAGATTTGGCAGATTTGGCATCTCCCTGCACCCAGGTCCTCCTAGGTGAACTGCACGGGGAGCTTGGGGTTTGGAGGCAACCAGCCCTTGCAGCATGGGCACATGTCCATCCCTTGCAGCTTGGGTAGCCCACCTGCCATGGGTTCAAGGCCACTAGGCATTTAAAAACTTTACCCTGGGCCGCCACAGCCCTGCCAAAGAGGATGGCAGGCAGGAATATGTGTGTTTGGGTGCTGTCATGCAGCCAAACCTTCCCCGCAGCAAACACAACCCGGCAAGTTTCACGTGCTTCGGAGTTCTAGAACAAAAGTTTAACAAGCTTAATTAGCCTCAGATTTTTAAGAGCAGTAAGAAGTTATAATGTCTCAAAAAGAGCTAATTCTCATTGACTGTTTCCCACTGATAAGCTTCCCTCTTGGCGCTCCCATCACACCTTTGCTAAATGCACAAGAACTCCAAAGCCCTCAACGGCCTAAGCCATTCCTCTTTTCTTTTCTCTCACATGTAGCTTGCCATGCTGTTATAATTAAATTTCAAAGCTCAAGTCTCTGCAGTTGTTTTCTTTTTCTGGCATTGTTTTCCACCCAGTAGCCAGCGCGGCTTAGCGCAAACCAAATCACCCACCCGGAGGTTAACAGGCCTCTCCCCCTCAGGTGTCCTGCTCTGCTGCTGAAAGATAAAACCCATTATGTCATGTGCACTTGGCTGGCTGCCTAACAGGGCCCTCATTTCTTTTTGCCCTGGTGCTCTACTTCCCCCAAAATGGTAAATATCAGAACACGTGGCTTCTCTGCGTCTCATCACCTATGTGGCCTCGGTTGTAACACTCAGCTTCTGCTGTTTGTCTTTGGCCTTGCTGTGGTCACCTCCAGGCTGCAGACCCCATGGAGAGGGTTTCTCTCATGGTCTCTCTTCCTCTGGGTGTGCACACCAGCACAAGGGAGTCAAATCCCATGGAGGACCTCCTGTTGACATGCTCTCACAGTGTTGACACCAACTGTGATTGTTTGGAGACGAGGTCATCTGCCCAGCAGAAAGCACCCCTTGTTACAGAGAGAAGATGCCTCTGCTTCCCTTTGGCCTCTTTTGAGGAAGTTGCATCTTGGAGAAGCCAGGTTTGCTTTTTTGTTGGCACCACTGTGATTTCTCCCTCTTTGCAGGGCCCAGCCTCCTCAGCACCTCACCTCTGGAGAAATAAATGTCCTTTGGCATGAAAGGGACTTGCTGTGCTAAGTCTTCCATAAGACTTTCCAGCTGAAAGCAGGCTGAAACACATATAGGCATCCCAGTGATTGGCAATCAAGCAGGGAAAACTCCCAGTCCTTGTACATCCATGTCCTACAAGGGACTGCCTTCAACCACTGTAAATAAAGCAAAGGTAAGGTCTTCAGCTGAACTCAATTACTGGAGCTCCATTGAATTGAACAGACCTAAGATAATTTACACCAGATGAGCATCTGCCCTCAACATATGTTACATTATGGTCCAACAGGATGAGTTTGCCTTGGGGGAGGAGCTGCTGGAGTGGAGAGTCACGTTTGCTCATGTCTAGGAACGATGGGCTGCAAAATCCCCGAGAGTGATGAGATAAATAGGGAAAAGAAGGCTTTTGGTTATTAGGCATTCTTATTTCCAGTGATTAGGGTGGGAAAGAGCAGACTGTGTGGGAAACAGGCTTCCCTACACCCATTTTTGGCAGCTTTTGATTGGCCCCCGACCAGACATTTATTAAAACAGCCTCATAAGTTGCGGTCTCACTAAAGAACAATACCAAACTAACCAAATGTTAATGTATTCAATCTGTTCCTGCTGAGATTTCTGCCTCCCCGCCTCCCTGATTACTAGAGAAGGGGAGGTGGGGGGAAGGCATGGAGGAAGACAGAGGAGGTGGGGAGGGGGAAAGAAAAAGAAGCATTTGTATTCCCAGCTTCAGCTGACAGATCTGCTGTAGCCTCCTGGAGTTCTTGTAATTAAAACAAAGAGTCCTCGGCACAGGAACTGTAATTGGCTTTGAGTGTTCCTGCATTTTAACTCAGCCCAGGTTAGGCATCCAAGCAAACTCAAAGCACTGACAGAGCTGGAAGCCTAGGAGGAAAACTCCAAGGGAGGATAAAGGGCCTTCAAAGGAGGGCAGTGGATCGCATCTGACACCAGAGACCAAAACCTACTCCAGACTGTTTTCCTCGGGAATCCAGAGGAAAAACACTTGTCAGCCAGAGGTCTAGGATAATCTGAACTTCGGCGACAGGAGCGGGGGAACAGGGAGGGAACAAATATTTCGGCAAACAAAAACCCCAGGGCAGGATATGTGACGGAGCTTCTGAGTGCTGACGGGGAGGAGGGAGGGATTTAAAACCACTGAAATTTATGAGGGCGGTGCATCCCGAGCCTGCTGCCAGAACAGGTTTTGTGATTCAGCTTCTGCAAGAGCCTGAACCTGCTCTGGACAGCCAGCTCTGCAGAAGCAACTCAGAGGGGCCAGGACCTTCCCTCCAACTCCACACATCCAGACACATCACTGTCCTCGTCCTCGTCCATCAGAGACCCCCTCCGGACAAAACTGTGCCCAGGCATTGTCTGGAGAGGACTGGCTGGCAGCTGGCCCATGCCGTGCCAGGGCATGTGCTGGAAATTAGAGAGCAGAGATGATCATGACAAGTGCTCGGGCCCACGCTGGGCCTCTGCTGGCTTTACCAGCACAGGCAGCACCAGCTGCAAGCAGCATTTCCATGGGAAAAGGATGAGGCTGAGAACACACAGGGAGAAGAATGTATTCGCAGCCAGTGTCTCTGGTAACAGTCTGGGGCTCTTTTCTCTAAGGTTAACATTCGCTTGCTCGAGAAAAACAATGCTGCTGGGGCTCTGCAGGCGAGATGTGGTTGTGGTGGGCCAGCCAGATCCACAGACAACAGTCCCTTTTTGGGTGGGATTTTCACATCTGTTCTTCCCTGCCCTAAACCCGATTTCACTGGGACAAAGCTCAGACAGCAGAGAGTGCTTTCAGAAAAAGTCTTCCAGAACTTCCCAGCTCCAGTGGTAGCAACAAGGTCATTGCATGGAGAGCCCATGAGTGGTGAATAGTGTGCAGGACTGGAGCCTACCTCCATTTGGTTATGAAGAACTATTTTTTTTGGGGTGGTTGTGAAGGGTTTTTTAAAGTCACCTCTTTATTTTCTTTTCTTCTTTTTTTTTTTTTTAGATATTACTGAAAATTTTCTATAAACAAATCCTCATGTTGGAGTTGGGATCTGCGCTATAGGCAGGAGCAGTGTCTGTGATGGAAGTCTTGTACTTCTGTAGAGGGGTGCTGAGTGTTCTTCTACCTTTCAGTTTGGAAAAATTTCCCCGTTCAATCAGCCAGACTCCTCATTCATGCCCGATCCCACTGGGTGACAGGAACTTCCAAGTTCATAGTGACTTATTTATCAAGAGGGTCTGATCTCGAAAAATTGAACGCATCAACAATTTCACCCCTGGTGCAAGGTGGGAGCAGACAAAAGGAAGCAATTGGACTAAACTCCTTGGTGGTTCCCCTGTTTCTCCCTTGATCCCTTGTGTACCAGTTTCAAGGACTTTTTCAGCCTGAGGATGGGGTTTTTTTGGTTGTTAGGGAGCAGCACTTAGAAATAAATGTCAGACTCATATCACTGCAGTTGGCCTTAGCTCAGCAGATCCCACAGCCCATCCTACTGAGAGAACAGCTCATGTCAGGCATGAAGAAACAGCTGTGTTTATACATCAGAATGCGCCATCCCACCTCTTCAGTTGAAGCCATGGGCTGGAAGCATCTTCTTATTTTGCATGCTCAGGTGCAAACACACTGACTCATGTCGCTTTACACTCTTCTTCGTGCAGCCTAATCCCAGTCTGAAGCTTCTGTATCCAGGTGGGCAGTGCCAGGCAGCTTCTTAAATAAAAGGCAAAGGTTTAGGAGGTCCAGGCAAGCTCAGTCACCACACCTGACACATTTTATAGAGCCCCCGGCCACTGGAGGCATTTTAGGACTTTGGACAGTTTTTCACTGCTACAGTTCCAGAAGGTGGTGGGAATGGTGATGCAGATCCAATATTTTGGGGGCTTCTTCCTTGGAAAGCACCAGCTTGGGCTGTGGTCAAGAATGGAAAACAAGGCAAGAAGAGCTTTGGGGTTTGCCCAGCCTCATAATTCCTGACTCCATAGTGTTTCCATTTCCCATGTGTTTTGCTCTCTCCCTCCTTAGAAGAGTGCATTTCAGGATTTTTCCGGCATCCTACAAGGTTTTGCTAGGCGGTGGCGGCAGCAGGAAGGAGTTCTCACTGTTTGCATTTGAGGCACAATGGGGTGCCCCAAACTGGGAAGCTGGAACTGGCCACACCAGCACCTCCAGCCTTGGAGGTCTTCTCCTATGACCTGTGCAAGCGTCTGACTGCAAGCCACAGCTTTGGAATTTTGGCTGAATCCAACCAGTGTTTTCACCTCAGATGAATTTTTGAAGTTATCAAGAACCAACAGATTGTTTCTCAGAAGATTGTTTTCTTCAGACTCCTCTCTTTGTTTGCCCAAGGGTATTGGCCCCTCTTCAAGAACCCGACATATAATTAGAAATTAATGTCTACTCGCTTTGATGGATTTTGCCTCTTTTCTGAGTCCTGAATTATCCACAAAGCTGTTACAAACAGAATAGAATGTATTTGTTCATTAAAAAAAAAAAAAAAATAAATTATTCACCCGTTTCTTCAGGGATTAATTCTCCTTTTTTTTTTTTTTTCGTGAGCGGCTTGTTGCAAATAGTCATAAATTCTACCATGTTGGGTTCCAACCCCGGAGTGATCTTTGTCTGGACTTCAATGGGGCTTTGCATGGGGGGGGCCTGGCCACACAGATCTCATTGCAGGGTTGGGCAATGGTTAGTTACATAAGTCATATGATGTTGTCTCTGTCCTCTGACTGGCTGGCTTATGTAACTGCAGAACAATAGCATGCCTTTGGAATATAAAGGAAAAAAATCGTGCCTCGCTATTTGTTCTTCGTGAGAGCCTGTTCAAGGGATGGATTCTGCTGTCTGTGCAAGCTATAAAGATATTTCCTTTGACAGCCAGTTGGTTTGGGGAGGACATCTGGTGTAGGTGACATTAACAGAGCTACTGAGATGCTCTCTCTGGGTTCATCTGAGGACTATTTGCAAACACTGGGCTCACATATTCTCCCCAGCAGCAGCTGGAAAAGCACAAAACCCAAAGGGAACATGCAACCAGGCCATTCAGTGACCTGAGCCCTCGACTGCAATGCAACTGCTCTGGTTCACACCTTATAAATGTCTGGCCGTCAAGTTTAATGTTTCTCCTAGTCCATTTTAGGGGAATAAAAAGGCTTAAAAGCATGGCCAGGGCTAAAGGTGTGCAGCGAAGGGCAAAACATTAAGTGAATGTCTGTGTGCTTATTCTCAAACAAATTTTTCCCACTTTTCATTTTTGCTAAAATCTCAATGTGAGTTCTATTCAGAGAGGGAAAATAAGAATTCACAACTTTTGTTTTCACTTGATGTCTTATTTTTGTTCATCTGGACAATTCATCTCCAGAAGATTTTATCAGAGTCTCCTGGAGATTGTATCACAAGTTTTCAGTTCTGGTCTTGTTTTGTTTTTTTGTTTTTTTTTCTCATAAGGTCCTACTTCTTGGAGACATGTGATTACGCAAACATTCCCTATTTCCAGTGTTTTAAAAGTAAGTTTCTAGTCGGCATTGTTGCAGAGAAAATACTGAAAACATAAACCCTCTAGGCTGAGAAAAAGAATACACAATTTACCATTTTTTTTTTAAACCTCATGATTTCCCAATCTTATGTTTTCTGAGGATAGTCTGAGTAATAAGCTGTAAAAGCCAAGGGTTGAAAATACTAAAGAGGAATCGGGAGAAGACCACTGCTTAAGTTTATATATCATGACCTGATGGTCTTCCAGGCTCTTGGGAGATGTCACCATGCAGCAGACACGTGACAGGGACTTTTCCTAAGTCTCTTATGACAGCATAAGACCATCCAAAGAAATTTTGTTCCTTATACATGTTGAACCGTAGCGAAGTCCCAAAGTACAGGTCATTTTGGGTAGAAAGCTTCACCATCTCAGAAAGCATCGTCGAAATCCACAGCATAAATAGCTCTTCTTGCCCTTTGCAGTCTCCAACGTAAACATGGGTTTTGGAGGGGCCATTGGACACATCCAGCCAAAATTCAGGAGGTCAAAAATGATGCTCCCATGCCATCCTCAAGCCTATATGCTTTACAAGTGATTCCCAACCCAGTGAGTTCCTAAGTTTTCGGTTTCTAACCTGAACTCAGGCAGGCGTTTTAAGCATGTTGTACCTTGCAATGTGCAGCACAGGCGTGGATGTCCTTCCCTTCATCTCCTTAAAATTTTAGCATGCCTTGGGAACACTCTTGTGTTCTAGAACTCGGAATTGCCAAGAATTTGCTTTTTATCACGTTTTATTCAGATGCCACTAACACAGATCTGCTCAAGCCGCTCTGCTGGCCGCAGAAAGAGTAATTCTGGTAGCAGCTGTGCACTTTCCTCGTGGTTTAAAGGCAGCTTGCCCCAGCCAGGGTCAGAGTGAACTGCGTGCATTGTGGTGGCAGGACTTCTGGTGATAAATATAAATAGAGCCATTCCTGGAGACCCCAAACAGTGCTGGAAGCCAGCACAGGGAGCAAGCAAGAACATCTCAGGGTGAGGATTTCTTCTGTGTGGTCCCTCTCAGAAACTGCCCCTCTCAGCCTGGCAGAAGAAAGGAAAACCTCTGCCAGGTGCCACAGAGCCTCCATGGCTGTAAGTTTGGGGAAAACCTGGCCGTGTAAATAGGTGAAGAATCAGCAAAGAGCATCTCTTCACTGATCAGACATGAAATCAAGACTTTGCCTCTCTATCAGCTGCCCTGTCCCGGCTGGCTGCACGCACACAAATTCTGCCAAGCAAATGAGAGGCAAAGCACGTTACCTGAAACCTTTAATTACGGCCAAGGTCGTTCTGTGGGGATCTCTGTTGAAACACTGTCCTCTGTGAAGCCACGAGAAGTCCAGGGACAGTGAGCTGCAAGAGATGCACAGACAGCACGGTTTAAAGGACAATAACCTGTGTTTATGGGAGTAGGAGTAGTGTTGGTGGCAGGGGAGTTGGACAGTGCATCATTCCTGGACACTTGTGTGAATCCCTCAGAAGAATGAATGGCTTTCCCCACCTGAATGCTATTTTAATAACTCTGAAATGTCTTCCTTAGATGTCTCATCATTATTCCCATAGTTAGAAGCTGATTAATGGCATGCCCCTCGAACACATATCTGGGCACATGTACAAAGACTTTTTAATAGTCCCTAACAATGGCCAACAGCTGGCCACAAAACCAGATGATCCTCCACCCTCATAAACTCATGCTCGCCAACAATAAAAAACCCTTCTGGCTACTAAAAAGCCTGGTGGAACAGATGAATCTTGTTATGGACTGGATTTTATAAATAAAAATTAAAAGGAGGCAAACATTTTAGCATGTGCATTCATGGGCCGAAAACAGACATAGGTTTTACATTCTGGAAGGGTCAGCTGCAGAAGTCTGGTTTGCAGAGCTAAACCTCACCTCCCAAAGACTTCTTTAAATACATTGCTGGGTTGGGTTGTTGGAGGAAGGAGAGTGGGTTGGCTTGATTTTTTTTTTCATGTTTTTGGCTTTTTTTTTTTAATTTTGCTGCAGACACAGTACAGCACTTCCGCTGTCCTTTGGGGCAGGAGTTTCGTGCCGGTAGGCAGAAATTGAAGGCAGAAATTTTGGGAATGGCCTGAAAGGCTCTGCTCTGCAGGCCCTGCCACACCACCACAGGCAGGCAGTCTGAGCACATCAGCCCCATCCCACATTCTGCTCATGCCCTGCAGAAGGTCTGTGCTTGCTACACTTTGGAGCCCAAAGAGAGGAGCAGCGACCAAGCCCTTTAAGGATGAGCAAAATCACACCAAAAATAAAAAGAGATGAATGAGGAAAAAAAGCAAAAAAAACTATTCAGACCTCTAAAAACACCATTTTTGTTTGCTGTTAACAACTATTTAATGTCAGGGCTAATTCACAAGTTTAATAAAATCAGGCTTTGTTGAAGATTCTACACCTTTTATTATGGCATTAAGAAGTCACAGTAATTGTTCCTCAGACCTTCCAAAAATCCTTCAACAAGGTGTGTGTTTGTGAGAAGGGGGAGGCCAGCCTTCAGTCTACATCTAATGTCTTAAACTTTTTTTTTTTTTAAATAAACAAAGTAAGCAGAAAAGCCCTAATTCTAATAACGATGACTACTATGGTGTCAGGCCCTCATTACACAACAAGAAGAAGCAAATGAAGGACACCAGCCAAATTCTTAGTTAGTCACCTTAAATATGAGTCCTTTGTCAGTGGATTTCTGCAGGGATAAACAAGGAATTTTCACAGCCTAGGTATGCCCAAAACAAGATTTCTAGGAGTAAGGAAGCAAGGAAATTGACTGAAATCTTAGAACAAGCTTTATTTTTACTGCCCTGGGCAGGATTTAGAGAAACATCAGCCTCTGCTTCATCAAGTCCTGAGACAGCTGAGCCCAGCACCTCATTACACTGAAAAGGATCCTCATTAATACAGAAAATGGTTGATTATTTACATTCCTGATGACCACGCAGGAAGCTTATACGGCGGGGAGTGAAGTCTGGGGAAGAAGACTTTGTTCCTATGGAGGAGGCTTCCTCCCCCTCCTCCTCCTCCAGGGACCAGTCAAGCTTTTCCTTTTTTTTTTTTAAGCAACAAAAATGGAGAGGAAACCCTTCAGCAGCGTTAAGGCATGGGTAAGATTGAGCAGGGCCACATTCCTGCTTCCTGTCAAAACAAGGGGAATCTCGTCCTTTGTAACTGGAGAGACCAAATTTGGATTTCTTTTCCCCTGCCAGTGCTCAATCCAGCCCTTGTAGTTCCTTGAAAGATACATCCAAGCCTCATTTCCCTTCAACTCGGCCAAACAAGAGGTTTCCCCAGTGCAGGAATGGGATGGTCTCCCTGTTTTCTGGAGAGCAGCATGCAATGCCACAGCCTGTCTGAGCATTTGAGGAAAGCCTCACACAGAGCAGAGCACACCTCGGAGCAGCCCTGGGGTCACAGCAGGGACACTGCCCACCTCTGCCAAAGCCCATGGTCTCAGCAGCTCTGGTTCTTACTCAGAGCATGTTTTCTCCCTCCTGTGCCAGATTGCCATTCCCAGAGTTTAATTTGGTTTGGTGAAAAGTAGCTTAGAATAAATTTTATGTCATGTGATACATCCTAGGGATGAAAACACTGCAGAGGTGGATAACCCAGGCCGCTTACAACACCTCCTGAGTACCTGAAGCTGCCAAAAAAAGAGTTTCCAGTGAAACAGTTGTTTGGATTT
>VZTN01015714.1:0-35723 GCA_013400515.1 Erpornis zantholeuca | reverse complement strand
TTTTTTTTTTTTTGCTTTTTAAATCCTGTCAGGTCGTGGGGATGCGATGAGGTCTAATTGTGGAAGGGCGTTTAGGGAGACTCGTAATTACACAGTCATTAGACCGGTCCCTTTGGCTGGCTCCCTCCCAGCCGTGGCACGAACACGGGATTAAGCTGGCAATTAACAACCAGCAGGTAACCAACAATAACTCCCCACTCCACTGCTGACCAGCCAGGCTCCTCTCGAGCTGGCTGTTGTGGCTTTCCCGGGTGAGGAGAGGTGGAAAATCCAGGGCGAAACAGGGACCCGCAGGTGGTTCTCGCCCTCTCTATGTGTGCCCGTGTGGCCTCCTGTCTCAATCCCCATCCAACACGATCCTGCTGCCAGAAAACTTGCTGAAAATTTGCTGAAAGTTGCTTTTAGCATTAAAAGTACTCTAGGCTGACTAAAACCAGGGTTTTTGTATTTTCCTCTTTTCTACCAGGAAGTATTCCCCAGCCTTTTTTTTTTTTTTTTTTTTTAATCACCTTATTTGCTAAATGAAAGTGCTCTGGAGAAAAGCAAACAAAGGAGAACTTCTCCTGCCTGCGTGGGAGGAGTGGGGAGTAGAGGTCATTAAACCAAACTCTCCTCTGCCTGCATCTCAGACCTTGTGACATGTCAAACCACAGCCCCTGGGCTTTTATTCAGCTTTTTCAGTTTCTTTGACGTCCTCTTTTATAACTGTTTGCCTCAAAAAAGTCAGTTATGTATATATAGGAGACATTTTCCAGATTCAAATTAGGATGGAGGGTGACCTCTCAGGATGCAAATCTCAAGGACAGCAAAAGCTGTGCAGGGAGAAGCTCCAGCAAGGACCATCTGAGGAAGACTTTTCCAAGACAGACCTAGTCCCAAGACCAGATGATTTAATATTGTCCAATAAGAGAAATAGCGGTAGTTACATAAAATGTGGAATAAGATCAGCTTGGATGCCTTGAACTAGCCCCAAAAGTTTGTACTAAAGGCATTCTAAGCAAATTCTTGGCTTTAAGCTCCACATCCTAGAGGAAGGGAATGCCTTGGCAGCTACTGCATCCTGAGCACTCAGCCCAGGAGGTGAATTTAACTCTGAGGAGTCTGCCTTGCTGTGTCCTCACAAAATTACAGGGCAAAGCTGCCACAGCACTGTGGGCTTTAGCAGGTGAAGGATGATGTCCCCAGGTGCCCTGACACCCCCAGCCACCTCAGGGAAGATAGATGGCCATGTGCTGTCCCCTCTGCCCCATTGTGCCCATGCTTAGGGGGCGAGAGACATGCCCTGGGAGGGGGAATGTGTTCTGGGTCAGCTGCTGCTCCTCTCTGCAGCCCAGTGCTGCTTGCAGCCCTCCCTGCCTTCCCCAGGGAATGGGAGCCACAGGGCATCCATGTGGGAACTGCTGCTGTCAGAATAAAGAGCAGTGCCCTGCCAGAAAGGCAACGTGTCTTATGCATCGTGCAAGAATCCACCTGGCTAGTCTGTCCTCAGGTAGGCTGAAATTATCCTTTATTTTCTCTGTGGAGCCCTGTGTACGACTCCAGAAGTCCTGTGACACAGGAAAAGTGTCACGTAGTTTTGTTCACTGTGTTATCACCAGGGCTGCCTCACTGAGCCCTACCAGGAGGAAAGCCCTCCTTTGATGTAAACCTGTTATGAGTGAGAATAGGGAGAGTCTTAAAAAAAACATTTAAAAAAAAAAATAAAAAATTACTGGTTCCAATCCAAACTCACATGACAGAAAGGGAAAAAAAATAAAACATCCAAAGAAAGGAGACGCACATCATTCCCACGTGTGTAAGAGGGTATTAAATTGAGTAGTGACAAACTTTAACCAGCAGCATTACTCAGAGCAGCTTGCCCAAGCACGCAGAAATCATGGTCAGAGAGTCTCCCAACTGGCAGAGAGGGACTGGGGGTGCCAAGAAAGACAAGTCCTCTCTGGTGCTGCTTTTGCGCGGAGGATCCTCTCACGAACGGTTTTAATAAAGGCTTAATTGATTGTTCTGGAGTCCGTCAGGCTAATAAACATTTATGGCCCCGAGTCAGTCATCTAGAACACATTCCATCAGGCAGTTAGAGGCAGCTGCACAGGGCAGCCAGACGCACGTCTGTCATGTGCCGGTGACGTCTATTAATCAGGCACTAGCTGTGCACCAGTCAAACCTCCGGAGAAAGTGGGATCTCTGCATCTTTTTCACCAGCCAGGAGGTGGAATATAATCTGCTTTGTCCACCAGGCTGGTGTTTGGGGGACGCCTGTTCTGACAGAGCCCTGGTTCTGCAGCAGGTTTCCGTGTGTGCCCTGGAGGAAATCACTTGGGGTTGTCAGCACAGCACTGATCAGACGTTCCAGCTCGCCCGTGTCCTGGGCACAGACAGAAGCAGAGGCAAATACAAGGAAGACACAGCCATAAAAATACAAATTAAGATAAAGCTAGATTCTCCTGATGCTTAATCATGTAAATGTACAAATAGAGTCTGACGACAGTGACTCAAGGGAAACAATGACCTTATCAGCAGTCTTAGATAGGCTCGAGCCATAAATGAAAATAAATGATCTACTGACATGCCTTATCATCTCCCTAGTGTCTACTGGAGAACTCAATTTACCTCTGCATATCTATATCCTCCAGCACACTCAGCATCAGGAGGGTCTGCTGTCCCTCCTCAGGCTCCCTTTGCTGCTCCAGCAGGATTTCCAGCCATTGCACTGACCTTAAGCTGGCTTTCTGGTGGCAGCTCCAGCTCTGCACCACCCATCAGATCGTGGTCAGCATGGAGAACCACCTCTCCCTCCTTTTTTCTGCCTCCTCAGTTACAGCCTGACCTCCTTTTCCTGTCACTCTGCCATTCATTTGCACCCCCAGGAAGAAGAGCCATGGGGTTTTAACTAGTCAGGTCCCCACGTCCACCAGGGAAGCGTCTGGGGAGATTTTGCACTCAGGGCTTGAGAAGTCAGAGGAGCCACCCAAAATCTCTTTGCACACTCAGGTTGGCCCTGACTCCACTGATCTGGGCAGGAGCATCTGCAGGTGGTCAGGGAACACTGGACCAGTGGGGAAATCCACTATGAAAGGAAAACTTTCACAGGACAGGAGAGGCTTTAGACCTCCAGCTCATGTGTGCTTGAAGCTAAGACAGAGGGCTTAAGGGGCTGCTTTTCCTATCAAGATGGAGTGATTATTTCACATTTGCAGGCAGGTAGTTGTTGAAATCGATTCATGGGGGGGAAAGAAGAGAAGCACTTGTAATTGCTTGGCAACTTGTGCTAAACTAATCACAGGCTTCCTAGTTCGCTGGAAGTTCAAGTATTTGGTATTCAGTTTCATTTGGAAGTGAAGCAAACATTTTAGTTCCCTGAGAAAGGCTAATCCTAAAAATTACCATCAAGAATTAGAAACTTTGTTTAAAAACAAAAGGCGTACCTCGGAAAGCTTCCCAGAATGAAAATTTCTTTTTTTTTCTTCCTCTTTCCAAGGAACAAATTATTTAGAGTCAAGACATTTAAAAATATTTTTATTTCAAGAGAAACAAAAATTGACCCCACATTTCTTGCTAGCCCTATTAATAATTATGAGACTATGAAAACCTGCAGGAGAATTTTAAAAAAGAAGTATCAGGAAAAGAGTTGCTTGCTTTCTAAATGAAAAAGAAGGAAGGTGGGAAAAGGGTTCTGCACCATTCCTAGAAGAAAAAATTATCAGGAAGGAGAAAAGGAATCATCTGAAACAAAATACTACTAAAAACTGGGCAGGGCATGTCAGACTTTGTCAGTCACAACACACCTGAGCTGGTGAGGCTGCCAGAGCTTTAACCCTCATCCCTCTGGAATGGGACAGAGCTGGATGGAGCAGACACCTTCTCCCCAGTGCCCTGGTCCCAGCAAGGACGGGGTGTCCTCGCAGTGTTGTGTCTCCAGCGAGCAGTGGGAAGGTTGGGCTGCACCTCTTGCAGGCACAGGGTGACTTTGGTGACCTTTGTAGCAGTTTAGCAATGCTGAAGTCACAACAGGCTTGGGTTTTCTTGTCCCTCCATGGCCATCAGCTGCTCCCACAGCGCTGCTGGTACCCTGGGGCATCTGTTTTATCTTGCTGGCCCGGCTGTGTGTGAGGCGCCTCAGAGGCAGTTTGGGCATTACACAGCACTCTGGCAGGGCTGTTTGACCTCTGCAGGGAGCCCACCACTACCAGAAACGCTAAGAACAGGTTTCTGGTGTCTGCTGTCACCACAGGTTGCAGGGTCACTGGCACAGGGCTCCAAGCCCTTCTCCCCTTCCCCTGTCAAAGCACACTGTACCCCAAGAGCCCCACAGATTTCAGTGGGGCTCTTCCCAAATTCACACACCGAGTCGTCACGAGCGAGTGCAACACCTGTCCCTCGCTGTTCACTGCTCCTATGTTCCTCCTGCCTCTGCTCTTGTGAGTAAAGTCTCTACTACCAGCCAAGGACACAGCCCAAGGCATATGGCAGTGCATTCCAGGAGCTCAGGGACTGTGGGGCTAAACATCCAGGTACAAGATTTCAGGAGCAGAGGAAAGGGCTGCACTCTCTAGGTCTGGCTCCTGGTGAGACATCTGCAGGGTATTTCAACCAGCAAACCCTACACCAAGCACAGAGTGGCCAGAGGTGACCCTCCATCCTTCCAGAACTCATTTTCCACTCCCACCCCTCCCTGCCCTCTGCCTGGGAAGAAAATGCACTTAGCTCTGTATTCCCCTCAAATTCCTAATGTCTCCAGCAATACCTGGCCTTTGCAGAGAGCAGAGGGAGTGACAAGTTGTGGAGCACACATTCTGGGCTGTAAGGTCAGGTTTTCCTCAGCATTTTGCCTCTCTGTAATGCCGGAGGAGAATTAGACATTTATACCTCTTCAGATGTACAAGCCCCAGCTCCCTCTCATCAGCTGCACACAAAGTGATGTTTGGAGAGGCAGACAGGCAGCAGCACTCCTGAAAGTCTGTGTTGAAAGGAAAACCCTTTTCCCAAACTGGATACTGCACGTAATGTGTGTCTGCCATCACTTTATCCATGGCCCTGGTGGTGCCTGCAGGATTTGTTCCAGCTGAGTTTGGGCACCATGAGGAGCAGACAAGGACAGGAGACGGCTGGAGAGCAGACTGAAAGGGAATTTGATCTCTTCTTCCAGTGACTCCTTCCCTTCCCACCTAATTTCTCACACCTTCCCACACAGAAAAAAAATTAATGGCAGAAATAAGTTTAATCCGGGAGACAGACCGAAATTTTATTCTCATTTAAAAAGAAAAAAATTCCCAAAGAAATTCCAGGTTAAAAAAAAAAAAAGAAAAATCACTTTCAGTTGAAAAAGTGTTTAGGCCAATACAGTTTTCATCAGCTGTGACCCATGCTTATCCCAGTATCTGCTTCCTCCTCCCATGGTATTTTTAGCCATACTTGCCAGAGATGTGCTTCAGTAGCAGCACGGCCAGCTCCAGGATCGGCTCCCTGCAGACTGCCCTCCTCCCCTTCATGTATTTGGTTTCATTGATGCTAATTGCATCAGGGGCAGCTGTTTGTAGGGGCAAGCCAGGAGAGACCCCAGGGAAAATGACTGAGCTCAGGGGGAGGTGAGCCCCTCGCAGCAGGGGAAAAGCAGCGGATGCCCCTGGGTGCAGAGGCAACCATGGCATCTACACAGAACCCAGCTGAACCTGGAGCTGTCAGCCCAGATGTGGGCAGCCCCTGGGGCTGGGGACTGTCCAGCAGGGCAGGGCAGAGAAGGGGAGGTGAAGGAAAGGGTTCACCTGCAGACATGGGGGCTGGCTGGGGTGCTCCTGCTTTCCACAGCACCCAGCTGCTGCTCTCCCACAGACCTGCAGCTGGAGCCCTTGTGAGGCACCAGGCAGCACAGAGTGTCCCTGCCTGCCTGTCCAACATCCCCCAGACACAAATTCTAGCAGTGAAGCTCTTATTGGATGGCTGCTGCTGAATACCTGCATTCGAGCTCTTAGGGCTTTTGTTCGATGGCATCTTTTGCAATGCTTAGAGCACAGATAAAAGATTCGGGTGCTGCTTCCACTCACTGTGTGTGCTCCTTCCCCCTCAGCCCTGCCCTGTCCCTCCACTCCCTCGTGCCTGGTTGCAGCTGTGAGGGAGAAAATGAGGCGAGTGGATGCAGACAAATAGAGAGGGAGAAGGTAAAGAAAGGGAACACCCTGAAGACATGAGTCTGTGCGTCTGCTGCCAATCACAATAACAATAATGACCATCAAACACAGACACGTATGACTCTGCTGTCTCCCGCCTGGCTGCCCACACAGCCAGGACTTTAGTCCAGCACATCAGTCAGAGAGTCTAAGACATTGAACTTGGGACCTGTTTCTCTGATAAGGAGAAAGTGCGACAGCCTGACCAAGAGCTGGGAGCCTGATAACTTTTACACGCTGCGAATAAGCCCAGCTTCGTGCTGATATTTTAAAGATCTTTGCCCTTTAGCTTGAACAGGAAATCTTAAAATGGAAAATATGCAGCTTAAAGGAAGGGGCGAGGCTCACTTGAAACGTAAGAATGTACATAAGTATAGGAAATAACAGGTTGTTAAGAAAATACAGTTCAGTTGTTAAAAAAAAAAAAAAATCGAGGCCAAATATAGATTTTATTTCCCCTCATTAGGGATCAGGAAAAATTATTTTTCCTTCTTTGATTTGTTGGGGTTTTTTTAAGATTTTGCCATAAGCA
The DNA here is from genome assembly GCA_013400515.1 of Erpornis zantholeuca. NCBI lineage: Eukaryota > Metazoa > Chordata > Aves > Passeriformes > Timaliidae > Erpornis > Erpornis zantholeuca. Next base: position 29,027 of record VZTN01015714.1, on the reverse strand, counting down.
GAGGGAATTCTTTCTAGTCCCTGAAGCATTACCTAGTTTTGTTGGCCACCATAAGCAGAGTGGGTGAAGAGCCCCTTCCCCAAGCACAGGGAAAGCAGCAGGAGGGCGATGCTGAGAGAGAAGTGAGGTAACCACCCACTGCCAGTGGCATAGCAGAGCTGCCACCAGCCCACCAGCACCTCGTTTTCAGGTGACAACTATGCCAGTGAGCTGAGCTCAGCCAAGGCATGAGCTAAAGGTCTTTTCTGATACAGAAAAAGAGTACCTACAGGTCGCTCCAGGACATTTTGAGGGGTGAAGGTAGAGACTTTCAGATCTTGAAGGGCTTCCCTGTATGGTTCCCTACAGCTGAGGCCAAGGTGCTTCTAGGTGCAGCAGAGATTAAACTTTTACTGCGTGCATGGCTCTGAGATTTGGTGCCATGGCAAATTGGTACCAGCACAGCCAGCTGATCCTTCATCAGCAAGCACTGGATTGGGACACCCCTTTTCCTTCCTGCCCTGGCACCCAAAGCCTGTTTCGTGTCAATCAAAAACAGCTCTCTCACACACAGGTTTCCTCTGATCATCACTGGGGTGAGATTCCAGCCCAAATGCCAGCCCAGAAGGTATGCAGAGATCAGAATGCAATTTTCTGTCCTGCAGTCACTCGGTGGCTTTAATGCCACCGAGCCACACATGTCCCAGAGAGCATCACAGGTGTAAACTCACCTGCCCCACTTCCTCGCTTAGCAAACATTTACTTTCTTCATTATATGCCCAGTGCCAGATAGCAGGGGAGGGAGAAATTAAGTCAGCATTATTAACAGACTGCAGCCTTGCCCTTTAATTAGAGGGAGAGAGTTACTGCCAAGGCATACAGTGCCCAAGAGCCAGCTGGGCTCACCCCAACTCACACTGGCAGGACAGGACCGCTGGTGCAGTGGGGAGCTTCCTTCTCCAGTCCTCAGCAATGCCCCTGGACCTGCAGATGAATTCTCTGAGCTACTCAGCCTCTCTAAAACACCCCAGGTGGATCAGTGCCAGCAGGCTTGTGGTGCTGCTGTGCAGACCCTTCCTCCCCTCACCCTGGCAGGGTGAGTATCTGCATGGGGATGCCAGTGGCTCCTCAGGTTTGTGACACCCCAGGTGTGCTGGGCCCCTCAGGAATCTCACTGTCTCCTCAGAAAATGTGTGATCTCTCTGCTTCCCCCCCACCTCCTTGATTCACCCAGGGAGCAAAGCTGGAGGTGCACAGAAGTGTTAGGCTGAGTTGTGTCAGTGTGGGGATGTGACACCTCATTTCATTCCCTCCACCCCACCACCCTGGGGGTAGAAAGAGCTTCCTGGACTCCCAGATACTGTGCCAGGCTCTCTCCAGGATACTGAAATTTCACAGCTGTATCAGTTCCCAGGAAAAGCCCTGGAGTTTGCACTGCACAAGGGCAGGCAGCTCTGACCTTTGACCAGGGGCATGGAAACCGAAACAGGAATATGACTTCCACTGCATTTTTTGCACCTTGTGATATGATCTGACACTATTTCCAAGTGCCCAGTCCTAACACGAGATCAGTTTTTCTCCAGCTTGCCTATGATGGGCACCTGTGTAACTCCAGTGGTGTCAGGAAATTACTTTTTTGGCCACCATTATGACCAAGAAAAATCCCAGAACTGAAGTGAGAGTGTTCTGGGAACCAGCTAAGTTGTTGAGCACAGCCAGCTGTGGTGCCAAGGAGACACGGGAAGATGCCTCCACTCACGGCTGTCAGAGGAAAACCCTGGATCTGATTTAAAATTCTCTCCCTCTTTCACCAGGGAACATATATGGATGAAAGTTCTGCAGGTTCATTTTTTCTTCCCCAAGCTTTTCCAGTCTTTTGCTGTTATTCCTCCACTCATTCAAAAAATACGCAGCCTAAGAGGGCTGAGGCCCAAATCAGCATCCTGAGAAGCACCCTCAGGCTGGAGCAGAATGTCCTATGTGGGAGGATTTAGTCCTGGCTGCAGGCAGGGATGAAAACCTTCCAGCTGCCTTGCAGTAATATGTGCTCTGCTAGCTTGCACCCAAGCAAAACTCCCAGCTTTTTGCCTGAAGCCAAATACTGTTTGCTCCTCCGGGGAAAGAAGCAACCCATCTCACAGTGTCACTTCCTCACCAGTCCCCAGTGCCCTGTTTCATTTCACAGGCTGAACAAGACTGTGGCAGAGTAATACCCAGAGTAACAGGGCACTGGGAGATGTCTGTTCAATGGGAGAAGAAATTCCAAACTTCTCACTGAGAACACAGACTGACTTGAGCAAAGCTCCTGCTACACCACTGACACCTTGGGTGAAGATTAGAACCTTTCTTCAGCCCACACGCTGGATGATTTGCCCTCATGTTCCTTAGTTATAACCCTCATCCCTTCACAAAAATCTCTTTTTACTTGGCTATTATTTTAAATTGTATTCATAAGAGGAGTTTCACAGCAAAGTCGATTCACATATATGCATCTCCTAACAAGCACAGCTTAAGGAAAAGAGTTTGGTGAACATACAGCAAAGTCATGAAACAGATGAGTTTTGTCACCTTTGGGCGGGGGAAAAGAAAGAAAGTCTGGTGGCAATTTCCACAAAGCAAATCTTTAATTTAAATTTCACTGCCTGGTGGTGGGATATATGTGTGAGTTGCCCAGAAGGCCAGTCCATGATCCCAGAGCCATCAATACCAGCTAACCACTGCCACGGAGTCGGCCTGGATCAGCCTTGACTGTGCCCAATCACACCTCTGTTTATGGGGCCCACACACCCAAAGAGAAAATATAACCCCAGCTTGGATGTTTGTGATGCCAGGTGCAGTGGGAAAGACCATACCTTAAAGCTTTGCCTGCAACTTTAACTCCCCAGCCTTTCCTGACAGATCTGAGCTGCAGGAAGGTTTGTGCTGGATCAACACATTGTGTTGTGCAGCCTCAGCACTTTTGGACTGATACTGGGAAGCCAAAAGAGCTGAATTTGCTGCATCAAAACTCTGCCTTGGGGGCTGATCCTATTAATTTGGCAGCCAGCGGATTTTCCATAACTACAATTCTTTGTCTTAGCGGGATCACAGGATCACAGGGTGGGTAAGGTTGGAAGGGGCCACAGGGGCTAAATGCCTTATTATTTCTCCCCTTGCAAGACACCCTGTGTCACAGCCAGTAGCTGACTCTTCCTCCTGTTTCTGTAACTCATTTTTTCAGCTAGTTTATTCCAACACAATGGATTATCTCTAACCACAGCCTCACCTCGTTTACATCCTTAGACCTGCTCAGCTGAAAGCCAACAGTTACTTCTTCTGAAAGAGCGAGGCAACCAGAACTGTGCTTTTCCTGTGAAGTATCTTAATGTAAAAGCAGCCTGGTGTGTTTGAGCACTGCCTGTCTGTGCCCTGAGCCCTTTCTGGTTAGAGGCATGGCACAGCTGCCCAGGAGTGACCAAGTTCATATCTCACTCCTGGCCAGCCCTGTGCTCATAGTTATAAAATGACTTACAAGCAGGAGGCTGCGTGTGTTTTGCTTTGCTTTGTGACCTACACCAGAACAGAACAGGAGAGAACTGTTCCTCTGCTACCCCCTTCCAATTTGCACCAGTTTGCCCTAGCTGAAAGGTGGGGCAGAGCTGTATTAGCTTTCTTTTAACTTTTAGCTTCTTGTTAGTGTTTTATTGCAACTGCAATTGACTAATTTTAACAGCGCCTTTTGAACTACATCACTGAATGTTTCTGCTCACTGTAACGAGCCCTTCCATTTCTGGCAGATGACTAAGGTTACCAAAGGCCAGTGTTATATCTTGCTTTTCAGGCTGAAAACTCCAGGACCCATATTGATTATTTCCCCATGGAAATTAATAAGGAGATCTCACTTATAGCAGGCAGGCACGGCACAGCAGAGGAGCAGGCAGGAGCAGAGGCAATGCCAGCACTCTGATGCGCAGAAACACCAGGGTGAGTTGCAGCAAGGCATCCACACTTCCACCTGTGGCAATGAGACCTTCTTGGGTGAGAAAAGATGAGCTCTGCTTGTGCTGGAGGAGGGTAAATCGGGTCACCCACGTCTGCTCACGCCTGGCTCTCGCAGCAGTGGCAGGCGCTGTGCTCCGAGCCGTGCCTGGGCTCCCATCTCTGCTGTGTCCAAGGAATAATGAAATTATTCTAGCTGCTGTCCCATCACCTTGATCACCACCTGAGGCTAGTCTATCAGCTGTGAGCTTTGCACGTGGACAGTGAGAGAAGCCACAACAGAAGGAGACCCTGGGGATACCACACTAAACCCAGCTGCTCCCACATCCCAACCAGGACTGGGAGCGTTCGGAGCACCCCATCCTCTTGCAAACTCACTGTTTCTACAGACAAGAGGGATGTATGGTTTTCAGCAACCTCTCCATCTTTCTGCCTTTCTGGAAGACCCCAGGAAGTCTTTCCCTTCAGAGGGAGGAGTAGGACTCCATGAACAGTAGCATTCCCAGACAGCTGCAGCCCGACCTTCATTTCTCAGGGGACAGCACTGCCTGTTATTTATTCAGACATTTTGTTCCCAGCTTTTATTGCTCTGTTTTATATGCTAGGCAAGGTCAGAGCCTTTGTAATATAAGAACAGCATGGCCAAGATTTCTCTCCAAAGGACAAGCACTGTGGTGCAGAAGTATCAAATATTTTATTCCAAGGAAAAGAGTGCTGTGTTTTTCACCTGGACAATTATTCCAACCATGGGGAGATGAATAAAATTAGAAGTGTATGGGAGAAGAAAAGTTTGTGCTTTTCAATCTTTTCCCCTAGTATTAACAACATAAAAAGTGATGTTATTTTGGTGGTAAAGGTTATTTTGGTCTCTAGGCTGCTGTGTGGATTAGTATCTCTCTGTAGTTTCTAACATATTAAAAGCACATAGAACAAGCTGAATCAAAAGCCATCAATATTATTTACATAAGAAGTTGGAGCTGCTCAATTTTAACTCACTTAACTTGCTTCAACTCACACAACTTCCCCTCTGGTAAGCACATTTATATCTCTTTTATCTTCTTTTATCTAACTAGTTTGGCTCAAGGAAGCAAATATATAGATAAAAGAAAAAGAAAAAAAAAAGGAAAAGAAAAAAAGAAAAAATAACAATAACAAGAAAAAGAGTAAAAGAAAAAAAAAGAAAAAAGGAAAAAACCCTCCCTCATTACTTCCATGAAGTTATCTTTCCTCCCAGCCTTTAGCATGTTTGAAATTGGAATCTGACCTAGAAAGGTACAGCCCTCACATTTTGTCCCATCCTGAGGTGACACACGTGACACCTCAAATCTCTTAACATTTCTGTTTCCTTGTTTTCCTCTAGTACCAAGATAAAGTGGCACCAAACTCTGTCGTGTTCCTGTTTTATGGAGAGACAATAAATCACTAATGAGTCTTTATTACAAGGTTAATCAATCACTTGCATTCTTTCAGGACTCCAGAAATTAATGTATTATTGATTGCCACGTTTTAAAACCACTTACACTTCCTTGTCTTGATAATATAACTTTAGTATACAGAGTAACCTACATTCCATTTATGGTACGAGCTGCTCTGCAAATTTACAAACTACCTAAAGTTTTGGAAATGAGAAATGATTCATAAATTAAGATCATGGGGACAAAATTGAAATACAGCATTGCAAATAAGTTGTCAAAACGTTCCAGCTAATGAAATTTCTTTTGTTTCTCAGGAGAAGGAAGTTTCAGAAACAATAGTTGCCTCAAAGACAGGCCATTCTCTATGAAACACTATAGCTGTGCCATACTCAAGAACAGCCCTGCAGTAGCAAATTGTTTTATTCACAACAGAAGAAGAAAACAAGTTTTACTAAGTATCTCTCATTGGAAGCCTCTGTTTCAACTCATCTTCAAAGAAAATTGACAGCATTTCTAGTCTTTCAGACTGACTCAGCGGGCTGTGAATGTTACCCACCAAGCTCAGAGGTAAAGGTTTTCACTGCTGTGAGACTTCCCAAGTTTTGTGTAAGGAAAAGCTGCGGGAAGAGCCTTGCAATGCAGTCCTTCTATAATTTCATATATTCAAAATGACATGCTGTCCTTGGCAACCATTCAGCATTTGGCTTCAGCTGTGAGCCCTCAGCAATAAACCAGCAGCACTGAGGTGACCTGAGGACACACCAGCTACTTTTCCTTTGGCTCCGAGGTATGACCCAAAGCACGACCGCCCTCATCCTATTCACTGGGTTAGATTTCACACCTCTGTGCCCTGGGCACAGGTGGAAAAGGAGCTTCTACCACAACCCCAGAGGCCAGACAAGCCTGGATTAATCGGTCAGGGTAACATTTGTTTAGGGATTTCCCTGACCCCCGCACAGGGCCCTGCACTTGGCCTTGTTGAATTCCATAAGGTTTGCAAGGCCCCACTTCTCACGCCTGTCAAGGATCCCTTCCCTGCAGCGTGCTGACCACACCACACAGCTCACTGCCATCACCAGCCTTGATTCCAGTGAACATTTTGCCCATAAAGGTATTGAGCAGCACCAGTCCCAGCACCAGCCCCGAGAAACCACTCACCACCATAATGCAGTGTCAGGAGAGGAATGAGGAAGTCATGGGGAATTTCATTATCTGTTCTCTTCTGCTCCATGTAAGAAATAATTATGTTTCTAAAAAGTTGTTGGCTGTACTCACTCTGCTAAGAGTCTCAAATGATGTGGAATTTCCCAGGAAGATGCTGCCCTAAGAAAGCACAAATGCCACTGTTTGGGACAGAGGATGAAGAGGTGAATCGGGCTTTTTATTTTACAGCACTTAGCAGGGGAGCACTACAGTCCAGCATTATACTTTCCTCTCCAGCCACTAAAAATGGAAGGAGAAGTAATTTCACACAGTGTGGGTATCAGAAAGCCTTTTAGCTACACCAGCACCAGTCCCAGCCATGAGTACAAAGGGCAAATCTTGTTCAGTCCTGTTTCTGTTTGAGCCGCATGTTGCAGACGTGGATCTGCCAGCACCAGGCAGCTCAGTTAACAGGATTTTGCCTCCTCTAACCAGGAACCTCATCATTTTGAAGGATTAAGAGTCTCTGGGCCAGCACTTGCATTTTGGCATTATACTTTGGCACCTAATAGTCCTGATGGTTTTCCCCTGGTAAATACTCAGCTGAGGTAATGAGAATTTTTCACCTAGGACAAGGAATGACTCCTTATTCAAAGTCACTCTGGCAAGTACTCTGACCTGTTCATCTGCAGCAGACAGAAGCCAAAGGAGAGCAAGAAGTGGATCAGAGCCAGGATTCACCTAGACCCATATGTCATTTCTGAGAACAGGCAGTGCAAAACACCGGGAGGGAGAGAAAAGGTCAAGCAGACCCTTGAGATACCCTTCCCACAAGCTTGGCAAAGCTGTAATTTCAAAACAGATCTCCAGTCTGCTGCTTGGTGGGTGAAAAAGATNAAAAAAAAAAGAAAAAAAAAAAAAGAAAAAAAAATATTTTAATTTCTCTGAGTGTTGCACCTAGACCAGATACAGCATACAGAGGCTTTCTAAGACAAACAGCAGTGTGTGTAGAAAATGTCAGCGGACAAACCAGCAGCTAGCCATGAAATCAGCAGTGATTTGCTGGTGTTAATTACCTTGCTCACGGTGCCTTTCACGGAGGTACCTCTGCACATGTGAGAGAGCTCTGTGTGTGGTAGGCAGCACAGAGCTGGTGCTGGTTTCTGTGCAGCAGGGAGTTTACCTCCAGGCCATTTAAGAGCTAATGAAGGAGTTCCCTTGCTGTCCAGCTGCCAAAAAAACTGAGGGAGTGGGAAGGCAGGGGCAAGGCAGGCAACAAGAGGCCCAGCCCCCTTGGGAGATCTTTATGAGGAGCACGTTTTGCACAATCATAGAAAAAATGCTGCTTTTCCATAGCTGGGAAGCCCAGGGCCATCTTGACCAGGGAACGTCCTTCAGTCCAGACCAGCCTGTCCTCAGCCACACAGGTCACCTGGGAACAGGAACCTGGGGGCATCCACTGGTCCTGCAACTGCCTCCTCATGGACTTTTACCTGCAAGGGAAAAGCAACTTGAGGTTTTCCTCACTATGAATACTCCGGCTGAGAAAGTTCCCTGGGCCTGCACCAGCAGCTCAAATCCCTCCTACTGTATGGAGGAGCAGATTTGGCTTGGCTCAGGGAAAGGTTCTCCATCTTATCTAAGCAGTGCATAGAAATCTTCCTGGCAAATGCCAGGCATCCACCAAAGCAAGAAGAAACAAATCCTTGTTTGCTCTTACCCACAGCAGGATGGGAACGTCACCATGCTCAAGGCATGTCCACAACTCTTGGTGACACTTTGGGAACAGAACAAGCCTGTCCCTGGCACCAAGGCATGTGCCACTGCACCTGCTAACATCCATCCCTCTGGCATCCTGCCACGGGGAAGTGGGGTTCTCTTCCTCTGGAAGGTGGGAAACCAAGGCTCAGAGTAAGAGCAGCAGGGTTTCTGCTTTTCTAGCTGGACTCTGAAAGCCTGCCTGTGTCCAGCTGTGGTGAATCAGTTTGTCCGAAGAACAGTTCCCAGGAAATGCCCTCAAGCAACATCTTGTGCAGATGAACTGGGCTGGGTGGCACAGGAGATCCTGACAGGGCTTGGCAGAGAGATTTGGGAGAAAACCTTAGGAGATCTGACTGATTCCACATGGATGGAATGAAAGGATGGATAACCATCCTTGCTGCTAAACAGTGTTACTGCTACTGTGCCCCTGACCCAAGCAGACACAGAGGGCTGAAGAAAAGATACTACATCTTGAAGAAATTAACTTCATTAATTTCCCCCATCAAAACCCAACATCTATTGAAAGACTTTCAGCCCTGTTATCATGTTCAGCAGCAGCAGCAGCAGCAAGCTTGTGACAGTTCACGTCCCATTCTTGTCTGGCTGCTTCTCATTAAGCAAATCCAGAAATGCAGGTCCTCGTCAGGCACTGCCATGACTCTGTGGGACTCAGAGGCCTCCAGACACCATCCCAAAAAAGAGACTTCTGAAGTGGTTTTGTCTTCGTTCCTCCTGAGGCATCTTCAGAAAACAGTGCCAGAAAGCTCCCCAGCTTTGTTTGTTTGTGTTTTTTCCAGAGGTATCCAGAGTTGTTTTTTTTCCAGTGTGGATGAATTGCAGCAGTGAGGATTTCTCCCCAGAGTTAGAGCTGGCTTCCAGGGCGATATACAGCACAATAAGGATCATGACTCACAAGGCAAATGCACAGCAATATCCACCCCCAGCAACTCCAGAACGACAGCAGAGAGAAAGTAGCTCAGCAAGGACAGCATGGGTGTGCCTGAGAAGGGGACCACTGTCTCAAACACAAATCCCACTTCTAAATAGAAAGGGTCCTGGACAAAATGCCAGCATTTTCCTAAGCATTGGATATTGGGGTTAGGTTAAGCAGCCATCTGAACCCCCACCTCTCTCTTACAGCAAGTTTCCCCACGCAAGAGGAACATGAAACTGCTGGGGACAGGGTGGAGGGAGAGGGAAAAGCTGCTGGAAACTGTAGGAGGCTCTGTGACATCTTTGCTTGTCTTGTGTAGCTCTCGCCATGGTAGCGCTTGGGGGCTCTGTCAAGAATGATGCTCCATGCCACAAAAAATGTACAAAGAGAAAGTTTTTGGCTTTGGGCAGCTTGAAGTCACTACCAGAGATGAGCTGGGTGAGACCAGAGACACGTGGGGAAATCAAGCATGTTGCCACATGGCCAGTGGCAGGATAGGGACCTTCCCAAGGCCTCCCAGTGACTGGTGAGGAGCCCTTTTGACCAAAGGGAGTGAAAAAAAGCCCACATTCCTGGCCAGAGAAATGCCATTTCTGTTCTGCAGCTGAAATGTTTTGGGGCTGCCAGCTTAGTGTTGCTGCCTAGTCCCACCTCAGGCCTCTCCAGTGGTCTCCTCCAGCCTGAGCACCCCACCAATCCCCAGCCAAATGTGTCCTGGCATCGCAGCTTTCCCACAGCAGAGGATCCCTTGGAAAACAACCAAGCCACCTGAAAATCCACTTTTACTCAGCAACTACTGCTAGACTCAACTGCAATCTGGGGCTTGGAAAACACAGCTTTACTTGTTTTAATTAAAACCAAGTCCCTCCACCCAGACTTGCCTCTCTGTCACTCTCGCTTTCTCTCCCCAGCCCTCTGACGCATTTCAGCAGACATGTCATCAGACTCTGGTTCAAGGGAGGGGAGCAGCCATCAAATGCAGCCTCTTGCATCAGTATCCCACCCTTCTCTGGGGAACTGAGGCTATGGGCTTGGCAGGCAGGAGGGAGGCTGCCGTGTGAGAGAAGGAATACGAGGATGCGTTGTGCTTCGGTGGGAAAGCAGAGGGTGCCTAAATGCAAAGCCCTATCTTCATCCGCCATTCCTGGACCAGGCTCCCCAGGCCAGACTCCCCAGGCCCAACAGTGGGTACTGTTCTAAAGGAAGGGATGAGACAACACCCTCCCTCCTGATGCCATCACCAAACGATGACCAACTCTCTGTGTGAAAACTAACCGGAGCCTCTAAGGACGCCACGAACTGCACCGCTCACAGAATAAACCTAAATGAGCGAGGATTTTAAAACTGGAAGCAGAAACATGTGGTTTCTGTGTATCCTAAATGCACACAACTTCCAGTCTGCCCGAGTCCTATGCCTCCTCTGCTCACCATGCTGGCTCCACACTTCCAGGAGAGCCTTGCCAGCTCCCAGAGACCCAGAGGGCACCTGAGTGTGTGAACATCGGTGCTCAAGCTCAGAGCCTCGCTGGGAAATCAAGGGAGCTTGGTACTTTACTTCAGTGATGATCCAAGCATTTAAATCTCTATTTGGTGCTACTGCCTGGCAGCTCACGGGTGCTCAGCCTTAGAAAAACCTTGTTGTTTATTTAGCTTTCTAACTGTGTCCATAAGAACTAATTTTAGAGTCCTACTTCTGAAAATGTATCTCGCCAACCTCACCACATGTAACCAAACGTGTATTTTGACATCCACCTCCAACTCAAGAATTTAATTTCAAAACACTGCTGTTTTATTTTGAGATGTGGGGAAATAGCAATTTTTAGGCTACCCGTTAATTACCAGAGTCATTAGTAAGGATTTAATCATTATAACAAATAATCTGAAGGTATATATGCCTAATTAAGTGCATGTGCCTAACAATTTCCAGGGAATGACACATGCATGTGCCTTGTTAAGTATATCTGTACATCTCACTGAAGAACAATCTGATAGTTTAACTGGGGCCAAACTCATTGCAGGGCCAAACTGGCCCAGGACCAGAATCTTCAGTGTAATAAATGAACGAGCCTCACTCTAGTTTCTTCCTCAAAAGAGTTCTGGGTTTCTATTTTCACCTTACCATGGCACGCAGATATTTGCTGTTGGTCAGGGCTAATTCTATCCTGGTATAAAATACTTGCTGTAATTAGTGCACAGTGCCATCTTCTCCACTGAGTTCATTTTAAGCTGTTGCTACAACCCCACAAGTTAAACAAGACATGGGTTGGTCTGTAACAGGGTGATCTTCCAGGCTCAGTGCACCACAAGCATCCTTACAATGCCTTGCCTGTTTCGCCCAGCTGGCATGTATTTTGAGGCAAGAAAGATACATTTCTGGAGGTCTGAGCATTGCAGGACCCTGCCTTCAGCAGAACCTTTTGAATGCCACCTCTGCACTCATGGCATATTTTACATTTTGCCTACTTCCCTCAAGGAGAGACCACTCAAGGCTTTTACAAGGGCTCAGAAAACTGCTCCCGGACCAGGAATTGTTTTCCCCCAAGAGGGTTCAATTGATCCACTGAGCATTCTACCATTTTGAAGCTCACTGACCACTAGACATAATAAACCTTCACAACATCACTCCTGCAGGGAAGGCTGTGTGTCACTGCTCCGTGGCAGGAGCACACAGGCTTTTGCCAAGCGGATGCATCGCCTGTCTGGATGTCTGTGAAAGCCAAGAGCAAGCAGATGAGCCAACCCTCTTCGCTGGCACAAGGAGGGCAAGTTCACACATCAGCACGTTTATGCTGCCTGATAAATATCCCAGACAAGGACTGGGCACACCAAAACACCAGGCAGTGGCAGCCTTTCAGGTGGAGAGTGGGAGTTCCCAGCTCCTGTGTGCTGCCACAGAGACATTTCCTGCATTTTCTGCAAGCCAGACCATCTCCCTGCTGTGCTGCTGGCTATTTGGGCACAGATACAGCTGCTGAATCTGCTGTATTTCTGCCTGGATTTCAGGCCCCCTGTCACCACTTCACTACCTGGCATGCATGCAGTGCTGCCTGGCCCAGGTACAGGTGATGCACCTGTTTTTTTCCTCACCACAGCAGAGAAATGAAGATATCTGTGACAAAGAGCAAGTTTTAAAAACACTTCAGTGCTGCCCCTGGAAAATTTGTAAGCAGACAGGGAGATGCTGCCCCAAGGAACTGGGGAGGAAAGTAGATTCAGTCTTACAGCAAGGCTGCCCAGTGCCACGCAGCTCCAGCAGTTCAGGATCAGGTGCCTCAGGGCAGCACCATGCACAAGGCTGAAAATTCTGCTCGATTGCAGAGGCAAATCACCTGCCACACAACCAAGGGAAAGTCCTCTCTCTGCCTTTCAAGTGATCTTGCACAATCAGCCCTGCTACAGACAGGGAAAGAAGAGGGAAAACACCCCTCCTGCATTTTGGCAGGATGAAAAGTTATTCCTCCAGCATTTGCTTTGGTGTAACTCGGAGCAAGGCACAAAGCTACTTTGCACTTTCCCTCCCTGCCTCCAGGACCCAGGATTTCCTGCCCTGCGTGTCTGGGGTCCCCAGCTGTGCTTGGAGGGCAGCATGAATGAGAGATGCTGGTAATGGGGGTGAGGGTGGTGCTTCCAATGTGACTGCATCTCTGGCTTCAAGCAAAGCTCACCAAAGGGCATTCCATGAAGACTGCAGGTGATTTTTTCATCTGCTTTAGTAGGAAAATTAGGAAGCAGCCCAAGGGAATGATTATTAGCAGCACAGAAGCTTGATTATCTGCTTGACTGGTCAAAACTGATGTACAGCAAGAAAGACTTTCAATCTGAGTTTCAATCAGTTTTTGGAAAACAAAGAGTGTAAAAAAGGAAGGAGAATTTAGAATAAAGAAGAGTCAAAATAAAGAAGAAGCCTGGAAGCAGGATCTGTCACCTTGCAGAGTCATTCAAAAACCCCAGCTAACTTTTTATTCAGGATCAGGAAGGCAGGCTTCAACTGCCTATTGCTAGAACTAAGGCCAGGTCTTCAAACAGCTTTAGCAGCAGCTCTGGTACTGTACCTCTAAGTATTAGGAAATACTAGGTAGAGAAGGGCAATACAAAAACTAAGCCTATGTACCCCATAGCAAAAGAAACCACTTTGAAACTTTTTTATTGAACCCCTTGAAGGGTTCCACAAAACCAAGGCACGCTGCCTCTGATGTCACAGCGCTGGTCCAGCTGGGAGTGCAGAGCCTCTCCCCCGTTCCTTGATCATTCCACTGCCCTCTACCTCTCTTCTTTTAACAGAAGGATCATTGTCTAGAGCAGAAGACTTGGTCACCTGTAGTAGTCTCACACCAGCAGATGCACAGGGCTGCAGTAAACAGAACAGCACAATTAACAACCGAAATTAAGCCTGTAAATGAACGCCGTGACGACAGCAAGCATGACATCGCAGAAATACCATTCATGTGCCGGGCAGATAATTGCAGACGTGCACCAGTCTGGGAGCATTTTATTTGTTGGTGATAAGATAGCAGCCACAATAAAGTTAACTGTGTCTCCACTGGCTGTTAAAGGGAGAAGTGGGGGTTCTTTGACCTCTGGCATTCCAGACATCTCTTGAGATTATCAGAACAGTCTTTTCCTTAAACCTTTGCCTGATTCTACACATCTGCCACACAGGGTGCAAGTGTGAAGCTTAAGGATCCTTTCCCATGTGAGAAAAGCAGCCTTGTCCACCAGAATGTGTTTAGGAACATGACTGAAGCACATGCCTGACACTGAGAATATCCTTAAGGGCCTTCGTAAGAGAGTCCTCCTCATAAGTGACCTGTGGTTTGCCACACCAACTCATTGCCTGAGGCACTGGAAACTAGATTTTAAAAGGGTTACAGCTAGATTTGAACTTCTTCTTCGAAAAAGACAGAGAGGCCCAGCACAAACCTGTCCATGCAAGCACACCTCCTATTTTATTTCATGGCTTTCCCTGTGGAGATCAGATGGGCTGGACCAATATAATAGTGGAGGGAGGGAAAAAAATACCCAAGTAATGAAAGGAGAAAATAGGAAAAATAGGGCAAGAAAATGAAACAAAATTGAAAAAAAAAATAGATTAAAAAATAATAAGAGGTGAAAGAGAAAGAGAAAGAATTAGGAAATGGTCAGGCACAGCCAAGGAAGGGTGTTGGCTCAGGAAAAGAAAACAGCTGAGGAAAGTGCATACGGTGCTGTGTCAGGAGAGGGGGGGAGGAAAGGCAGATAGGCTGCTCCTGGTTTCAGGAAATGAAAGAAAGATTGGGGGGATTTAAGCTCTGCTTCTGCTTCTTCCAGAAGCTGGATGAATTTATCGACCATGGCTAATGAGCGTCTCAGATGTCTCACGAGCCCTAAAGCAATTAATGCTTAAGCATCCGTTAAGGATCTGTTGCCTCTGTCCCAAAGGAAACTGTCCGGAGGAAAGTGGTTTTTTCACCCCAAAGGGATTTCAGCAAGATAAATGACTACCTGAATAATGCACAGGTGGCTTGTACAGGTACTGAGTGGCAGAAGGGATGCACTACAAGGGGAAATCACCAGTGTAGTGGCAGGACGGAACTGTAGTGACAGGACAAGGAGTAATGCATACAGATTGAAAGAGGGCAAATTCAGGTCAGATATTAGGAATAAATTTTTTACTGTGAGGGTGGTGAGACACCAGCACAGGTTGCAGAGTTATCCTACATCTGATAAAGGACCCCTGTTCTCTTGGAGACTATTTTCTTTCACAGGCAATATCCAGCTAGAGACTTCTAGTTCTGACAGAATCAAAATGGACACAGAGTTTATCAAGAACAGCTTCAGCCTCTATCCATATTGAGAGCAGAAATGAGCAAGAATTTGCAAAGAAATTGCAGGGAGAAATATTACACTCCAGCAGAACATATTTCTTATTCTTCCCTTGCAATAATCCTGGCAGGTTTTTCGTTAAGTGCTGGTCTGTTTCTCATCATTTCTGGGCTGCCCTGTGAAGAAGGCAAGGACAGAGGACAGCAGAACAGAGGATGGGCAGAGAAGTCTGAAGGCCATGCTCTTCTTTGAGTCCCAAGTGCTGCTCCAGTCCAAACTGGTTGATTTTTAAGTGAGAAACCTTCCCCAGGGAGGTGCTGCTTTATGTTATTTTCTTTATTGCACTCATCTGCTGAGGTCCATATTCCCTCTTTCCTAGCACAGACTCCAGCTCTCTGTTTTGTGGCCATTCCAGACCCAAGAAACTTCTGTTTCAAGTTCAGTGAAATGCCCCTGGACAAATCACATTTTCTCTAGTTTTTCCTCCAGCTCCTTATCTATCTCTCCCTCTTCCAGCTCCACGTGCCAGATGACTTCATGCAAGGAGAGTGTCCCTGGCGTGCTGACAGCACATCACTCGTGCCAGTAAGGTAAAACTTTCTCCCAGGTGGCTCTGTCATAATCTGTTCACAACACAACAGATGTGCCATCCTAGTACCAACCCTCACTGCCCCCTTCTTTGAGGCATCCCTTTAAAGCTGGGTGCTGAGAATGAGTGCTTTTGGCTTCTTTACTGCAGCTAAATTCCCTGATACTGAAGTGCTTTTGCCCCTCCTGTGGCTCCTGATTGTTTTGCACAATCTCCAGCCTAATTTTCCTTCCACTTGACCTTAGATGATGACCCTTGCAGCCTGGGTTCCTCCTGAGGACCGGTGAAAAGGATTAAGTACTTGTCTGGAATTATCTGTCTCCCCTGGTGACAGTGAGCCCACAAAATCTGCTTCGCCCAGAGCAAAGAGGTGCAAATCCCTGACCTTGTGGTGTAGACCAGGTTCTGTAATGTATTTCTGGCTTTTCCCCTCAACCAGACATGGGTACACAGCCACAGGAACCACTGCTTGCACTGCAGCTTGATAAGCAGGCTCAGAGTCTTTGCAGAACTCCTACATAGAGAAGCTTGCAAGCTCTATGTCAATTTTACACAAAAGACATTCTCAAAATAAATATGCAGGAGCATTTGGTGACATCAGTAACCTTAGCACCAAGTTTCTCGTGCCCGTTGCTGCTGGAGGTAGCTTTGCTATCCACATTCCTTACTGTAAATATTAATTGTGTCCTAAAATTGCCCGTCCTCACTCTGTGATTATGCTTGAAGACATTCCTTCCCTAAATGTGTGCNTCACTGATCTAACTGTTCACAAATCTTGATATACCTGACAGCCTCGTGCTTGTGTTTTCTTGGAGAAGAAATTGTTCTCAAACAGGCTTTAATAACTCACACCATGGATGTAGTGTTGAGGGTCAGATAGAATTTAGACATGTGGCTATCAACAGAGAGGAAAAGAGCTTTGTCTGCTGTGATCTGCAATACTGAACACGAAAACCTTCAAAGGGTTTGGTCTGCATTTCAAACTTTGCTTATTGCAAGAAGCATATTCATTTCTCTACAGCAAAGCTAGCTCCAAGCCTACAATAAAGAGAGAGAAACATGAACTACACAAAGCTTCTGTGGAGAGTCCAGACCAAAGCTGCCTAAAAATCTGGAGTTGCTCAAAACAAGTGCCTGAAACGAATCGTTAAAATTCAAAGCTCAAACGAGAAGTTTGGGTCCAAGCCCAAATACCCCTGAAGTTCTGCAGCTCGTCAGCCCATGACGTGTTTGGGAGGGGATCATCTCTCTCAGGCTCCCAGCTATTGGAAACAGGACCAGAGCATTTGTTCAGCCGTGCAGCTTGAAATACAGACTGGCCATTATCCATCAACTGCACTGAGGCTTGCTCACACCCTCCGTGTCCTGCAGGGCCTTTCCTGAATCAGGACCAAGAAGCAACTTAGACCTCAATATGAAGGAGACGTCAAATCTGTCTTGAGGATAATTTCTTTTTTTTTCCCCCCTTCTCTCATCATCCCATGCCTTCTTAAAACTAACAGAAAAACAGTTGTGTGTGCATATAAGCAGCCTGGAATCAGTGCTCTTCTGCTGGGTTCTTATGTTACATTCTTTTGTGCTACATACTATTTCCACTAGGACATTTTGTCCCCCAGGCTTCATCAGCCAGTCTATTACATCCACCCCCCTGCACCCCCGCCTCCCTCTGGTTGCATAACTCCAGCCAGGATGTTAAATTAACTCTCTTCCAGATGAGTTTGACATAATCTTATTTACTTTCATAGAGCGTATGCCAGTATGCAAATACATTACTCAGCACTATCGACTCTGCACTTTCACCAAACTATTACTCTTTGTTTTGTTAACGATGGTTTGCCAGATACCAGACAGGAACATTGCTGTGCCAAACAGCAGGACACTCATGTCTAGCAGGACAAATCCAGTTAACACTGAAAGCTAAGTCTGGCTGGCATTCGTGAAAGATCATGGCTAAGGGAGGAAAACAACCCATTTCCCACCTCAGCACTGCACTCCTTTAGGTCATGTTTTTGCCTTCTCAAGGAAATCTTGACCAGCTCCTCCAGATCTCCAGGGCACAGGCAGCCACAAAGGCGAAGCCACCCGGAGTGACGTCGCATTTAGCAGTGACACGGCGCTTGTGTTTAAACATCTCCCCAGCTCACGGGCACAACCCCAGCTGCCTCCTGGCTGTGTGGCAGGGCAAGACCAGCCTGACAACCCACTCCTTGTGCCTGTGCTTGCCATGAGAAGGAAAGCCAGGTGCAGGAGACAAAATAACAACTCCACGACCAAGAGTCGCATCTCCACATCCTGCGGTCAAGGGATGCACGTGTCACCCGCGGCGGTGAGGTCAGTCCTCAACAGCTCCACTGCCCACACACAGGCTGCCACACCAAGAGCAGGTGTCCACAAGAAGGCAGGGACAGCCCCAGGCATTTGTCTTCTGGCCTATGTAAACCTCTGGGTGAGGCCTGTGTGTGTGAGCTGTGCTGTCAAAACCATGGACTCATGAGTGATTCGTGTGTCTGCCTGAGACAAACACCCAGCCACAACCAAGCTGAACAAGAAGAGTCAGCAAATTCCCACTTCTACCCACTGCAGCAGTCCCATTTCATGGGACGTAAAAAAATGGTGGAGAAATTGGATCAGAGGAGACTTCCTGAAGTCTTGCTTGCTAGCTACTGTGATCCACCATGGGCTTCCAAGGGACAAAACTGCACTTGGAGCCACACTTTGCACACGACCAGAACGCAGTTAAATGCACAAACGGGCACGAAAGAGCTTGAAAAACATCACTTCCAGACTGGAGAACAGAGGCACAGCAAGTAAATGCGAGGAAGTGAGAAGTTCAGCTGAAATGCCAAAGCAGCAAATTGTTTGACTTGCCTTCTCTTACTGCTGTGGTGGGTCTGGGGATGGTCCTGCTGGACTGCCTGGCCTCTTGGTGGTGGGGCTGATCTATTCTTGTGGGTTGCTGTCAAAGTTCTGGGAAAAAAACCAAAAAAACAGAGGCATGAAGCAGAGGGCAGGTGACCAGAGGTTTCTCTCTGACTATTCAAGGGAAAACAGGCTCATGCTGTCCTTACTTCTTTTGCTATCACCTCAACGCGGAACCACCAAGGTGTGTGCAGAAAAGAGGCTCTTTGATTCAGCCAGAAACACCACTCCAGCTGCCCAGTAAATACCCTCATTTTAATAGGGCTCTGGCCTTGCTAACCACATCCTACACCAGCCTATTTATGGCACAGTTAAAAATAGCACAGACCTTTCACACGGAATGAGCGTTTCTACTGGTTTTAATTGTTAACCAGCTTGGAACTACTTTTTTAATCCGGAACTGGCTGTGTTTTTTTCTCCAAGTGAAGGAAGTCTAATTTTTTTCCTGCAAGCTCGTTTTTCTGCCTCTGTTTCAGGTCTAATTGCATTTAGCATGGATGTTTCTGATGCATTCGCGTGCCAAGAAAAAGTATTACGTTCTTTCATCCTTGAACCAACCCAAACTCATATTTAATAACTGAAGCTTGGCATGCTGATCAGTTTTCAATAAAGGCTACACACGCTTTGCCAGAGGAGTATATTTAAGTAGGGCTGAACTATCTGTTCCTGAAAAATTATCAGAATTCTATAGTGTGTCCTCTTCATCAAGTAAAGGGCCTTCGTCCTGCTAATAGCTTTTCTATGAATGACTTGAAAAGGTAAATTTAGTCAAACAAACAAAAAGTGTGATCACATGCTATGCCAGTTATCCCAAATTGTTAGCCTGGATTAAAATAATATCTCAGTGGCAAATACTTCAGATGTAACTGCAGGACACACAGACACTGGGAAGGGAGTGTATCACTTTCTCTGAGACACCAAAAATCCATGGAGAAGCTTTTGGGTTCATTGCTTTTAGAGAAAAAGGAGGGGAAAAATTGTATACCATACCATTTTTTTACTTTTAATCAAGGTCACACACACAAACCAAACTCTTAACACCATCTGCTAGTCATGACCTAGAAGTTGTGCTGTAAGGCTCACTCAGGTTTCCTTGAAACTTAACACACTTCTAGTGACATTTATTTTACACACACTAGAAGACTCTGATAAACATGAAGGAATTATTGTAGGGGACCATCACCAAAGTAATGTTTTTCTCCCAGGTGTGTTACCAGCTCACAATGTCTCTGGCAGATGTGATTGTAGGAAAGGTGGGGAAGGAAAGCACCACAAGCTTCATCCTTTTTGAAGAGAATCTGTGAAGCCAATCTATGAAGTGGAGGAGGGAGGACTGTCACAGGACAGGGGAAAAGTTGACAGAACCCACAGGATTCATGCAGGATGCAGGAATGGAAGAGCAAGTGCTAATCTCCAGTTTTTCACTGGCCTTTTCTCAGGAAAAAAAAAAAAAAAGTCAGTGTCCCCAGGTCTCACCACCTTTTACTAATCAGTACAGCTTCACTGAATTCAGAATATCTCAGCCAAAGACCCACCAGGCAAAGCAACATCTCATTACTATCTCATGTCTTTTGTTTAATTCATTTCCTGTGGATTCCCTACACAGCTCCAATAAAAAAAAGAAAGTGGTAAGGCTGTGAGATAGGATGTTGATAAGACTGCACAGAAAAGGATATGGCATGGGTGAAAAAACAAGCAGGACCTTCTTTTCAACCCACTTTTTTTAGCTTTTTTCCTGCCCCTGCTGGAATTTGGCAGCTACCTGAGTATTTGCTGCCCTCCACAAGTGGCTCATTCCTGGAGTGAAGTCATAGGTCTGTGCTTACTCCATCGAGTATTAGCATGGAGAAGACTCTGACTCACAGGTCCAACTGCGTGTGACAGGCTGCTAATTTTCCTTTTCTCCAGAATTTCAGTAAAAAATACTTATTCATGTCACAGCTAATATGTTCATCACTGTCTGTTTTACTCTACACTTAGAATTTCTAAGTGCCATTCAATCACTTTCCTACAACAAAAAAAAGACTGCTTCTTTTCCTCACAGTACCACACCTAGCACAACATAATTCTGGGGCTAAAAATCATCCTCCATTTCCAAACAACATTAGTCACTGAGGCCTTACCTTAAATTAAATTGGAACATTTCCAAATTTCATTTACAGCATTTAAATTTTCCATGTGATTCTTGGAACTACTGCTCCAGGTGCTTTCAAAAGCACAGTGTGGCCTTGACCACTGCTAGGCATCTGGCCATGGAAATAAATGTTTGTCCTTCAGGGTCATGCTTTCAGTGTGTCTGCATAACACTGTGGGACACAAAAGCTAGGAAGGCGTCTTCCATATCTGCGTGGACCATGCAGAAGGAAGTCACAGATGGCTGAGAAAACCTCCTGTGAAATATTAGTGCTTAGAAGGGAAGTGAGCAGTCAGTGGTGATGAGCACACAGACAGCAAGGGGAGGGTGGGCACTAAAAATCTGATGGGATAAGCACCTGCAGCAGCCAGGAGCGGCCTGGAAAGGATGCAAAAGATATAACGGAGCAACAGAAGGAAACTGAGTCAGGAAAAGTTCAGAATCACTGTCTGGAGACATCTCTTTGTCATGTCGTCCCTTAGGCTACAGGACATTCGAGAAACCCACAGCTTTTGAGTCACTGTAAAGCAGACTCAAGAACAGGGATGGGGAGGGAGGTCATGTATCCTGATGCAAATTCTTTATTCTGCAGTCTTTTTTTTGGATGTTTGCCCACCATAACCAAGAAGACAGCTGACCATGTAGCAGTCTTCTCTTGAGAAACCTCACCTGCAGCCTCCTGGACACCTGAAACACACGGGGTCTGTCTCAGCTGCCATCCTGGCTGCCAAAAACTCGGGCACAGATGAAGATGTCAACCCTGGGCACAGTAATCTCTGATGGCTGAGAGTCAGACCAGAGCTTTCCAAAAAGGAAATGTGAGTGAATTCATTCAGCATTACTCGGCAGGGTACTTGTTGGGCTTTGCCTGTCCCAAGGCTTCACCAGGCAGTTGAGGAGGCTCCTTTCACTCAAATTATGACAGCTCTGAGATATAGGAGGAGAAGGGCTTTTTACAAATAGAAATGGGTTTTTTTTAAGACAGATTAGGCAAGGCAGGAAGGAGTTCTGAGCAAGCAGGTCAAGTGGAAGATGTCGCTGCCTGTGGCAGGGTCCAACCCAAACCATCCCATGATTCTGTGATTCTATGTTTAGCTACCTAAAGAAGAGAAAATTGAAGAAAATGGGTGAAAATGGCAGGGGGGGAATCATACTAAACAAAATGTTGACCGGGTACAACCTGGGAGAGTCAAAAGAACAAACCAGCATCAATAATATCTGCAAAGGAGAGGCAATGCTTAGGAGACTTGGTGACACAAGTAGCCTGGAGAAAAAGAGCTCAGAGAGAAGCTGCAAATATTGCAAGGACCACATGTGCAATGATAAAATATCGCAAGGAACAGATGTGCAATGATGAGGTTTCTGCAATTTGGGTCTTGGACTAAAGGAATCTCTTTTGTCTGTAATATCAAATATACAACATACAGTAACTTCCAAGAAATCTCTACCTGTCAGCACCTCGTGCCTGTTTAAAAGCTGCCAGATAGCTGATTATCCACCTTATAGAGAAGAAATATTATTTGGATTTTCATGGCTCTCATGTCCAGATGATGGGTCTTGCTAATACCTCACCAAGTGAATTAAAACTCCATTAAATTAAAGAAATATCTTCCTTTCCTTTATAGTCCAATCATCTCATAATATTTCCCTGGTTCATGATCAAAGCAGAGTGGGAGATTTAGGATCTCATTATACCTCTGTGACAAAAAATGTTCAGAGAAAGACCATGTTCAGACAGGACTTAAATACTCTATTTGGGAAGCAAAGTTACAAAATAATGGAGAGCAGGACCAGCCACTTTCCAGGTGATGGAACCACAGCTACACACGAATGGATTTGGGTATAAAGAAAGTGTTACTTGTCTGGTTGAGAAGCTTTCAGCCACAGCAAAATGTAGCTTAACTTTAAAAATCACTTCTGGCACTGAAGGCCAGAGCTTCCAGTGTTGTGGTAAGTCCTGCAGCACTGGCCAGATCCCTTTAGGGAAATATCCGTGCAAACTCTTCTTCCCCAGACTCAGCCCACCAAAAGCTCACCCTCACAGAGGTGATTCAGGGCTTCAAAGAGATTCTAGGCTCACTCTTTCTCTCTCCCTCCCTCTGGAGGCAGATCTACATTCCTAATTCAGAGGGTAAGCTAGGTGTCCTCCACTGAGTCACTGCTGCCTATTGTGTAAGACAATGGATTTGTAAAGCAAAGTAGATCTTATTGATAGAAACACGCCTTGGCAATCAGTCTTCTGAGGATAAAAATCATGGATTCATCTCACAATGAGTATGTCCTCACTCATGGGAGGCCAGCATCCAAAATTATTAACTGGTGTAAATACTCTATCTTAATTACTTGCACATTTTAACCATAGCCTCAGCTGCATTCGTTCTCTTAAGTCCCAAATCCATGCTACAAAGACTCTAGCTAGTTTACTCGGGGAGGCTTTAAAGGAGTTCAGAAGCAAATACTTCTTTTTTTGAGTTTAGCTGTACAATTTGTCCACAAATGAATGGCGTTCTGCTCCCATTAAAAAAAAAAAAAAAAAAAAAAAAATTTGTGAAAAAACCAACGTTGCAAAACCAGGCACACAGCATTTGTGTGCTAACAAAGTGGATGTGCCAGAACTAGAGTTGCCCATGCCGCCGTCTCTTGGCCCCTTTCTCGCACTGCAAGATCACAGGCTCTGCATCACTGATGGATTAAGGCTCAAGGCAGGTGTTGCTCGGTGTCAGGCAGATTTATCCCCGCACTAAATTCCACCTAGGGCTTCCCATTGACTCGGCATCCCCGAAGGCCCAGCGCCTGCCAGTAGGAAGCACTTGGCACAAAGGCTTAGGTGGAATTTAGGCTGGCTGAATCTGGAGCCTAACGAGCAGCTATTCCTTATTTTGTTTCTTCCTCATTGTGCAGAGCGTGGCCCCGGGCCCCAATTACTGCACGCTATTCAAACCCTGCCCAGAATGCACCATTATTAATTTCCCCATGTTTTCTCTCGTTACTGATTTCCTATGGCACTTCTTGTCCCCAGTCTCAGAGCCCTGCAAGCACAATCTGCTTGATGGCAGCCCCTGAAGCCAGCAGTGACTCTCACACTTGGCAAGGGTGGGCAGCTTAAACTCTTCTGCTGGTGCAGGACAACTGTGGTGAGGTGTCCCCCAGGGCAGGGGCTGCTTTGTGCCACCAGCCATCCGTGTGCCTCTTGCCTGGGCAGCATCCTGGCTGTGCTGCTGTCCGTGGCAAAGCTTCTCCAGAGGCAATGGAGCCACCAAAACTGTCCTTCAGCAGTGACACCATTGTGCAAGTGCCTGTGTCAAAAACCAGAGAGCAGTTGCCATATTGCTCTCATTAAGTAAGCAAAGGACTGTTATCATAGAGTAATGGGCTCCTGCTGGTCCATTAATGTTGGAGCAAAGCTGGAGGCATTTATGGAAACAATGTGGAAAGCCTGGTATTTATTCTCAGAGCATGCGGCGCTGGTCCTTTCTCCCAGTGCTCTCCTATAATGTCTTTATTCCTGTTCAGATGAGGGGGATATTTATCTAATCATTTCCTCTGCTGAATGCTGGTGCAGGGAAACAACAGATGTTCTTGACTTCAGCATAGCAAATACTTTAGAAAGACGTCTTGGGTGAATCAGCTGTCCAGGTCAATTTATACACAACGCTGAGTGGGAGGAACTACTGAAAGATGGCAGAGGTGTTGTTTACCAGTCCTGTGATTACCCAGCTCATTAGCACAAATCTAATTGCAAATACTCCCGGTTAAAGTCAGGAGCGCTTTGCTGCTAAGCTCCCTTAGGCAAATTCAAATGCATTACGCACAAGAAGCAGCTATCTCCTCTATTTTCTATTTTTCTCCTACCTGACACTTTAATTCTTTGCTAGGAAGAGTGTTATCAATTCGGATTCCTTAGAAGCACGACAAAAGAAACTCGGAACTTAACAGGGGAGGAAAGGTTTGAAAAATCCTGAAGCAGTGACAGCAGATTTTTCCTTGGTGGGAATACTGAATTTCTGCAGTATTAGAACTTCCCTGACAGCAAAATGTTTTTGCCAGTTTTTCTACATGCAAAAGAAACATCAGAGCAGGTGTGCCAAAGTCTCCCTGCTCCCATCAGCTTCAGCGACCACGAGAAAAATTAAATGAGTGAGGACATCGCTCCATTTCAGAATTATGCAGGTGAGAGAGCGGTGAAGTGATTTCCCACTGCTTGGGAATGTTCTGGGGAGCCAAATCTCCAGTAAGGTGCTTCATTTTTATTAACAGAGATAATTAGTTAAAGATTGCTACTTAAAAGGTCAGGAATACTGAGAAAGAAGGGACAGGGAGGGTGGGGAAGTCCTGCATAGTTTTCTCCACAGCAGTTGAGGGGAATGGGAGATCATTAAAGAGCAAAACCCCTTCTAGCAGCAAAAAGATATATTCTTCCAGAGACACAGATAAATTAGTAGTTCCAGAGGCTACTGGGCAGCAGTGCCTTAAATATGCCACACAGATATTTATGAAAAGAGTCTGGGCCTCCAGGAGGATGCGGAGAGGTGAATTAAGTTCCTGGCTTCTTCTTCAGAGACAGCTCCACAAAGCAACTTGGTCTTCTCACAGATACACTTCCCCACATCTTCTTGCACATACCAAACTTACCACCCATCAGTGGGGACCATCTGGTTAGCCAGCAGCTGGTGATTTCTCAAGTTTTCTCTATTTTTCTGTGAATCCTCCGTTGGGTCTGGAAAAATACAGTGCATCGGCCTCATGCATGCAAAATAATTTAAAAAAAAATCACAAACAAATAAACAAGAATTCATCCTCTTCGATGTGTGCGAGTGTCCCCACATTACATGCAGGACTTTGAAAAGGATGCTTATTGTGGAGATCTTGTTTGCACCAGTCCCACTGTGGGAGCTACTCATTTAAGTCATTGTTAGAGTTCGAGGAACATCTAAATTCAAAGATGGGGCAAACACATTAAAAACAATGACAAATGGGGCTAGCTCATCAAAGCAGGGATGCCTATGCTTGATTAAAGAAGAAAAAAAAAAAAAAAGAAAGAGAAGCTCTTTGTTTTCCATAAACAACTCAAGGTATTTTTTCCTCTTAGAGGAATTCAACAACCCTTGGATTGTTTGAAAGCAGAAAGCTGCTGCATGCAGGCGATCCTGGGTGGTACTAAATTGTGTGAGGGCAGTGGCTGGCTCTGCCAGGGGCTCATGAGCTTGGTACTGGATGGGGGAACAAGCACCTCTGGAAACAGACACCTGGATTTCAGACAGGAGTTAACACCCTGGGCACAACTCATTGGGAACCACAACCTCACCCCTCTACTCAGCACTCCCAAACCCACCACTGAACCATGTCACACATGGTTTAAACACCCCACATGTCTTAAACACCTCCTAGAAAAGTAAAACAACTGCCAACAAGATATGGCTAGGCTTTCAAAAGCCAGGTGAGAACAGATCTGGCCAGGGCACTGCTGACATTCTCAGCATGAACATTTATGACCCTAAGTGTGCATGTGCCATCTGTGTATGTACGCACTTACTGCTGCTTGGAACCTGCCTGGAACTGCTCACAGTCTTCAGAGATGTGCCCTTTGCACTGTACCAATAATCCACAAGTGTAACTGCCAGCTGAGCAGGGGTTTATTTCTGTTTAACAAAAACAAAGCAACCCCTGTAGGAATAGATAAATAAAGCTCGAGCTCAGTTGCACTTGGTGACGAATATACAATACATGGCAAAAAAATCAGATCCCCAAGGACAGGTTTCCCTGAAGGAGGTACCCAGGAAGGAAGTTTGGTGGCCATGGCTCTGGACTGTCTCATGCTCCCTGGTGAGCAGAGATCCTGTGGAAGGGAGGAGGGTGAATCCTCACCACTGCACCACCCGTCTCCAGAGCACACCTTGCACAGCAGGTGTATGTGTGAGCTCTCACACCTTCCCTCTTCCTTGGCTGCAGTGCAGCTAATTTGGGTGGCACAGGACCTAGAAAACCCCCCACATGCTGCATCTCCTCAAATTTCACCTGCTCTCCTTCAGCCTTGCCAGGGTAAAATGCAGCATGGCACCAAGCATTATGGAATTGCTGCTTTGGATGAATCAGCAGCAGGGTTTTTATTGGATGTAACCCAGCATCAGGGGTTTGCTCCCACTTCTCTTTTCATCGTGTTGTGCCAGGACTGGAGCAGGGGTGCTGGCAGCTGCTGGCCCCATAGCCTACCTGCTGCAACCTGCTACAGGGAGAACAAACTGCAATCCCAAAGATGTCAGGAAAGCATCTTGTTGTCTGACCCCAGGGACACTGTGACACAATCTTTCCCAAAGTCTGCAGTCCCTGATGCCACCAGCTGCTCCCAAATCAAAAGGGGTAAGCTGCACACTGAGGTTCCTGAGAGGCAGTTTGTTGAAAACCAAGTTCCAGACTTAAGCTTTAAAATAAACATATCAAGATAAACAGATTGGTCTTTGTTTCAGGCACAATTGGCTCGACTGTTTTTTCTACTTGTTGACGTTCCTGATGTTTTTTAATGTGTGATGCCATTTCCTGAGGACTGTCTCTGCTCCAGAAACCTGTGTTCTTCCTTGGCCTTCTTTCTGTCTTTTGTGGTTTATACACACAGGTGACCAGTTTAGCACTGACTCAGGCTGGACACTAAGGCCTTTCACTCGGTCATTTTTGCTCTGCTCTACACTTTGGCCACTGATACGAGTTGTCTGCATCGGGTAATAATTCTTCTGCCAAAACGGGGGAGCACCACCAGTGGCGAGTCCAGGGCAACCCCACTCCCGCAGAGAGATGTGGTAAATGTGGAAGAAATTTCCTCCTTCCACCTAGGGAAGGGGAGAAACACAGAGAGGACACAGCAGCCTGTGCACAGCAAGGGCTGCAGCCGACTCTTTTCTGTCCCAGCACAGCATCATCTGGAAAAATGTCATTGTACATCCCAAGGCAAGAGGGACACAAAATCTGTGCAATTCTCTATCTGAGTTAGGCAATCCCTAAAGTCGGCTTTGAACAGCTCAGAAACATGCTGTGTTCTCTGTTAGTGGAAGGAAAGTTTTAGAGAAAATTGGGAAATTTGGAGCAAACTGAGACTTGGAGAAATGGTCAGCTGGCGACAGAAGGCGTGGTAAAATAAATCTGTCCTAAGAAAACAGAATCCATGCTGTTATGTAGGCTGGGAAAGCATTAGTTGTGAGCAGTAGCAAACTTAATGCATTTAGCTTCCACACTCAGGACCATTTAATCACAGTCCTTATCATTTAAGGGAGCAAATCATTAATGTGCTTCACTAGTGAAAAAGAGAATGTGTTGATCTCTATGTGGGATGTCCAAATGCAGGTGTCATTGGACTTACCAATGCCTGCAAACACTCACTTTTTTAAGCACCCTGCCAAAATTTACACAATTCAAAATCAAGACTCATATAAAAGCAGGCCACATCATTTTAATATGAATTTACACATACTTCACACATGTCTGCTGAAATTAACCAGAAATATGGCAATCAGATCTATTTTAATGAAAAATTATGAAAGCAAACCTGTATTATTTCAGGCCACAATATTCAAACTTTCTCTTGCTGGAACCCGTGAAGTTCTGGCATTTATTTCAAAGATATCAGATCACTTATCTGCTTCTGAATCATTCTTGTTCTCCTGTTTCTAATAAGGGATGTGATTTTAATTTTGATGTTGGCCTTAAGTCATCCTGAGTTTGAAATTTGGGCCAGGAAAATGCTGCATTGCTTGGGAAACCTGTAAATTAACAAATTTACAGCAAGAGGAAACAAACAAAAAACAACTGATGGGGAAAAAATGTTCAGAGAACTGCAAACCTGCACATCAGGGGCTTTCTCCTGAGACTAAGCTAGAAGGGAGGTTTAGATCTAAAACCGTTTGCATTCAGTTTGGATGCTCAGAGTGGTTGTCACAGAGTCAGAGCACAAGCCCTGGATGGGAGTCACAGCTGGGACCTGCTCCGAGGGGGCTGAAGGGGGAAGGTGTCTCCCTTCCATTTTGGGCATCATCCTATATTTCACCAGCCTTCATCTCCCCACACTAATCCTACTTGTACCCGTGGTTCCTGGCACATCCTCTGCCAAGACACGGACTTTGCACAGGAAAAGAAAAAAACAAACCACTCTGCTTTTTAGCGCCAAAGTTATTAATAATTAACATTCATAACACAAAACCGGTAAAACCAGCTCGGCAAAATAAAGCCCGGCATTTTATTATTATTTTAGGGTTTAATTTAGTCATCGTAAGTCACTCAGGCTCATGTTTGCAAATCACGCAGAGCTGGGACTTCACCCCTCCGGCCCGACCAGTTCTGGAGAGCGGCCGGCGGCGCCGGGGGGCAGCGGAGCGTATGCCGGCGGGG
>VZTN01015712.1:15313-29019 GCA_013400515.1 Erpornis zantholeuca | reverse complement strand
AAAAGAAATATATATTTTTAAAATAAAAATGTAGGATATCCCAAATACTCTCTTAAAATTATAGTATTTCTCTATGTCTGTCTGCCATGGAATAAAATGGCACATTACATGGAGCTTGCATAATCTGAACAGCTCTGAAAAAATGTATTAGCCAACAGAGTGAATGTGGACCATAAATCCCATCTCTAGCTACCTCATAATTTTTAGTGAGGTTGTTTCAAAATACCCAAATGGGCAATACTATGCTTTAGATTCAAGCTGTAAATAAATTTAGCACACAAAAGGAATCATTCCAGTATTACAAGCATGAAAACATAAAATCCAATGTAGTTTCTTCCACACAGTCCAGCTATAGATTGCTTCTGCTTCTACAAGTACTTAATTTGGAGTTGCTGGTAGGTGCTGAACTGATGTATAATGACAAGAGCTAATTTAATGAAGAACGGATTTCCTCTAGAGATATAGAGAGCATCCATAAGCTTATCATGACACACATACTCTTTTTCTGCTACAACACAAATGTAAATAATTAAGAATATTTGGACTTGGACAGCAATTGATTGCTTTTTAGGGGATGGGAAAATGCCTCTGGTTCCAGTATCAGCCAAAGGAGGATAGCAATTGGTGATCTGAAGGCATTTTCTGCAGGACTCTTGCTTGTACCATAAATCACCACACAGTATGATATCACTGGCTGTGGTCCCTTCTGCCTGAGGTCCACTA
Organism: Erpornis zantholeuca; assembly: GCA_013400515.1. NCBI lineage: Eukaryota > Metazoa > Chordata > Aves > Passeriformes > Timaliidae > Erpornis > Erpornis zantholeuca. The sequence continues at coordinate 28,296 of VZTN01015712.1, read as the reverse complement.
CCACACTGTTGTAAGAAAAAATCCACTTCACACTGCCTGTGCTACAACTGGCCACAACTAGTGTCATCCATCTGTAATTTTAATTAAAAAGTTCTGTGCATGCTGACACCACTTCCATCCCAAACGGATCTGACCCCATCCTTCCACCCTGATTCTGTATCTCCAGTGAACCATTTGCAAATTATTAAAGGTTAAGGCAGGGTGCACCTCTTCCTAATTATTCAACTCCATAGTGTACCATTTTATCACAGAGAGGCATGCAGTGCTGGGTAGAGGATTTTACTTCCTAAGTCTTCCTCTCGCCCCTAGATTTTCACTGTTATTGTAAGGTTACCATATTGTATCTAAGTAGAATGAGTGGGCAGGCAGTGTATGCAAATCAAGACCTGAAATCTCTTGCTGCCTTTGACCTCTGCATCATGCAACTTCTCTAAGCCTTATTTTCCCTAAAGATAAAATGTCATTCTTAGTAAACTGGTGTGACAAGCACAGATGAGTCACGGCATTTAAAAAGCAAAACATAAGGAAGGAGCTATTGAAAGATGAACAAAATGATGAGCAAAGGACACAAAATCTGAATAAATTGCTGCAAGATCAAAGTATGTGAGCAAAACTGGTTGGTATCCAATACAACTATGGCTGCACAATAATAAGGGAAAGGGTACAAGAACATGCTATACAGCTGGTTTTATTTAGAGAGATGAGACTGTAACTGTGGCTAGGTAAAAAGCTAATCCTTATACTAAGAAAAATAAGTTAACGTTATGAAATACATGCCATGTTGCATAAATCTAAATCATTCCTCAGGAAATGAACATTATGAAGCTATTCTTCTCAGCTTTATCATTTCCTCATTTTAACAAAACCAGGTCAAATAGACTATGCACTACCTGCCTCATATCTGTAAGTAAAAGACCCAAATTTACTTTACGTTTATTACAAATGCTCTGTCTTGCTTTTAACACAAAATTGTTTTCTAACTGTTCCCTTAACAACTTTAAAGACATAAAATAGATAGGGTAATAGTAGTCTGTGTTAATATCAACAGCATTAACATTTATCCAGTATAAATTTCATCCTGTATGAACAAATCATGACTTTTTCTTGTGTTGTATTTGATACCAATGCAGCAAAGTACAGTTCATAACCAATATGCAGTGTCCACTACCTGGGATGAAAAAGGCAAATGATAAATTCAGATCAATCACATTTTTGGATACTAAACTGTGATAAAGCTCAATGTACAAGAAGGGTGGGGAAGCTTTCCACAAAACATTTTAAACAGGATGCAAAGTCATTCTCGATACCTACCTGTAAAGGGAATGAGCAAAAAACATGGAACCAGGCTGGCATTTTGACCTGTTTCTTTGCCTTCTGCAACAAATGAAGGAGGTGAAAATCTTTGTTTTCTTTGTCTGAAGAAGAATGAGCTCTCCTTTCCTACTTTTTTACGCTTAAAATTCAAAGATTGTCTACCTTAGTAAACTACAATGACAAGGTAACTCACCAAAAAAGGACATAATGGACAACAGGAAAGAAAAGCTGGGTAAATAAAAGAATTTGTTGTTCCTATTAGACACACAAAAAAAAAATCTTTGTTTCTTTAAAGAATTCTGCCACTACAGTGATTGACAGTTTGGACAAGAGATTTTTTGTTAACACCTTTGTCTCAGTTGAAGTGTGGGAACTTGCAATATACATCTTTAAGATTTCCAGTATGTATTCTAAAAATAAGAATCAGAACAGGTGTTTCCAACATTTCTTATTTTTAAATAATGGGGGAGAATTCAACATTTCTAAGAACTTTTCCAATCTGTCTTATTTACTGCAAGACAACAAACAGGGGGAAAAGTTCTAATGGTTAAAAATCACTTGATGGACACCTTGTATTTTATGAGCTTCTACAGAGAGAGAAAATGTATTTTTTTCTGTTAACCTGGAAATGGATTTCCAGAAAAATGCACAGAATACCTTGAATTTCAACTGACTTCTGATCCTTAAAATAACACAGCTACAGCAGAATTAGACTCTAAATTGTCATTGTCAATATCTGAATAATCTGTGAAATCTAATTATTACAGCAGGTTCTTTTAAAGCAGGCAATATACACTGGAAATATAACTAAATGACCCAGTTTATCTTGTTCATAACTTGTCTCTAATAATACATTAATGAAAACTGGAAAACAGGGAAAAATACTATTTGAAGTGATTAAGCTGTCCACATGGAGTATTTCTCTGACAACTCCAAAAACTACATATGTTCTTGCTTATAGTGATCAAATTAAGATCTTGCACCAACCACACTCAAATGTGAATGCAATTATTTCCCTTATGAGGCTTTTAGTCAGGCCAAGGAAAACAAGTGCCTATTTGTTCTCATAATGTTATATGTTCTCATAATGTAGGTAAATTGTCATTTCTTCCACACATGTTTTTTTCCAGTGAAATCTTTTATGTATCTATATCACATTTAAAGGGGCAAATAATCTTAAAAATACCTTCTGGAATTGACTGGTTAGTGCCTGGCAATTCCTTAAAACCATTGTAAAGTACAATGCAGTGACAGTTCTCGATCCCCAAGAACCTTCCCCAAGAAGGCTTTCACATGGACCTGAATAAGGTCAGGACTATACACAACCTCCCAGTTTTGTGAAGTATCCATACAAAATGTGATTATTCAACTCTGAATACAGATTCATATGCCAAAGTGCACACTGAAGTAACTTCCAATCACTGTTATGTTCAACCTACTGAGTCATTGTTGATTCAACAGAGATTAAAGTAAACCAGACAAAATTAATTAGATATTCAGCCTTTGCTTGCTCAAAATGATACCAACACCCACTGCCACCACCACATGCCAATACAAATATTCAGAGAATTTGGTCTATGGCCTTTCCATGGCAAAATGCTAAGCTGTGTATTAGGGCAGCCTGTTATTTCCATAATGCATGTATTCTCATTACAGCCAATTCAGGTGGAGGAAAAACACAGTTAGCAATTCTCATCTCAGTGTAGCAGTCTTTAATGACCTACTATAGGAAAGGAATTAAGGTATTTCTGGAGTTTTTGTGGCACTAAGGCCAGCCTCACAGTAAGACATGAAAGAACAGTGGACAGGACTTGGGAAAAAATAATTTAAAATTCCTTATTCAATGAAAGAAACTTGTTTTAAAGGGTCTATACAATATTCTTAGATTATCAGATTTCAGTTGAATGACTGAAAACATGAAATGTCAGTGGATGCTTCTTCATTTATGCCTTCTTTTATTACCTAGCTTTTCTCTGATAAGAGACACAGTAAAAGCTAAAAAAAAAAATGTGAACAAAAGCCATCATCATTTTCAATTCAAAAAGTGAAGAAATTTAGGGATCTGCAAGTTTAAAACAAATACATGAGAATGCACTGCAAATCCAGCTTACCAGTTCATTAACTGCTCAGGACCTTTAGTGGAAAATTCATCATTTACTTCCATACTGATAATATATTGTGACTGCAGTTAAACTCAACACTTGGCTATAGCCCCACATTTTGGAAAAATGACAAGTGCTGTGGTACATTTGAAATGTCTGGCTGTGAACACTGTTTTTGTCTGCAGGTTATTCTTCCATATCCAGCTATAACAGTTTCATCTATAAATTTAAGCCTTCCAGGTTACATATTCCCAACCTTTAGAAATCTCTTTGCCCTAAAAGTAGTTCTCTCTAAAGCCTCTGCTTTGCCACAAGGAAGATGTAAGGGTTGTATGTGTCAGGACTGAGATGCCTAGAATCAGTAAAATCATAGCTTTTCATCCTACCAGCTTACTACAGATGAAATAGATTACACCGAGCCTGCCCATGTGTGAATGCATCCATATGTATTAAAAACTGCATTCCTTGCTTGCTCTGCAGCATTTTTCTTGAGAGGTTTATGTCAATATCTTTGGCAAAATTCCTCCTCCTTCCTACTGTTTTGCAGTATGCTATGGAACTGTTGCCCGCTGCCTGTCTGTAACGTGGCTGAATTTGAGCAAACTTGTAAGCACAGACCAAGCAGTGTAAAGCAAAGAGCGTGATAGAAATTTGGAAAATGGCATATAAATTAATGATATTATTCTGCATTTTCATTTACTAAGACACACGATCCTATTTTATCCAGAAGAAGAGCTTAAACATTGCTTTATGACAACTATGTGTAATTTGCTATTCATTACTTTTTTATACTGCTGATCCTCTGCATTTACTTCACTCTTCAGATCTGATTGAGAACATCTCCAAGTCAAATCTTCTTTTGCCTTCTGGTATATATAAAATTATAATTTTTTTCCTATATGTCATCTATCTTCAGTTCCACAACGTTGGAGCTCTGTTATGCATCTGAAAAGTCTTATAGGCAAAAGATAAAACGAGAACTGTAACTCATGAGCTGAGCAAATCAAATGTAAATATTTCAAACCGAGATTCCCAAGCCATGCCGAAACTTCAACTCAAAAGGCTTTTTTTTTCCTTAGGTGCAATGGGCAGAAAAAGACCTTTCAGTGACTAAAAGGAATGCTGAATATATTGCAGATGGCACTGCAAAGGACTTGAACTTATGACAGTAGTAGTAATTTTTCATAAAAGAAAATAAAAAATCAGCCTAGTGTAACCTTAACAAACAGGCTGCTGCATAGGGCTTCGACTGGTAGAGACAATTCTTCCTCAGTTTCCTACAAGTATGACCCATATTCTGTCTGAATACATCAATACCTGTCTGAAAACATCAACCTTCTTCCATTCATGCAAAAATGCTCAAGGCCACAGTTTTGGTTACTAAGTACAGCTAGTGCTGTTTGAAAACTTTAATAGCATTAGCATAGGTTTTCATAGCATTATCTAGACATTATAAGTAATAATTTGATTCCGATACCGTATCAGGGAACAAAGTGGTGCTAGAGATCAAACTACTCCCTGGGAAAAATTTTGCCATATTCAAACCATTTAGTGATTGTCTTCAGAGTCTGGGATTTCCTCTGTAAGAGTGTAGTGACTGCAGTGGTTAGAACACAATGGAATTTTATTTTAATAATTATTACTATTAGCCTCCAGTCATTCACTCTGCATATTTACAAAGAGAAAATGATCCTACCTCTGCATATGAGATCATGCCTTCTGACTACAAGTAATTTATTTTACTTTTATCTCTTCAACGTCACACTCTTTAGCCTGTCCTTTGTTTTCATGAGAACATACTACAGTTAGATGTAACCGTGCTCCCCTCCTNCCAAAAAAAAAAGGAGATAAATTAACTTTCTTTGGTATTAAAAATCCTAGAAGAACCCTCTGGCCCTTGGCAAGATTTTTCCACGGTAGAATATGAGTTGGAGGTTTTACAAGATTAAATGATCATTTCTCTTGCATGAATAGAAAGGAATTTACCCCTCTCATTCCTTGTGACAATATTTCAACATTTATTTTAGGACAATGAACAACAGAACACGATGTCCCTGATGCAGTAACAGATGCACTACAAACAACTTAGGGAAGGTTAAACAAATGTATATATGAACAACCAGTATTGTCCCCTACTGTAGGTATGTGACAAATTTTACAATATGGAAATGTAATAGGCTACCAGTTCCACTAAATATTTTGGTAACAGAAGAATCCTGTCCAGTAATAACATAAACCAGGATGTGGTTCATAGATTAAGCAACTTTAATACAGTAGCTGTTAAAACACATTTTAGATTTGTTTAGTTTAGTTGTAAACACCCTTATGAAAAACACCTGCTTGAATTTATTTCATTTTAGCTTTCCCCTGGGTTCCTCTATATGGAAAACTTTACTAGAATGATAAACTGTACAAAACATAGTTTCCTCATTGGATTTGGACCACAGCATGTCCTGAATTAAAGATTCCTGTTGAATGCAACTTGCAGAATTCCCTGTTAATTTTCTTGATGGACATCACCCTACATATGCATGTGAGACTTATCCATCTGAATTAACTCCCACTGAAGGATAACAGTGTACCTCCACAACTAGAGAACTGCTGGAGGATGGGACCAGCTGCTGGTTTGTCTCAGGGCCTCCCGGGGACCTTCTGCTGAGAGCCTTGCAGTGCTCTCCAGCGGGATCCTGTTGTGGTACTCAGCACTGGGCAGCAATGCACACCCCTCAGGCAGCTGCAAGGCTGAGGCACTGTGAAAGACCAGCCAGACACAGGTCAGATTTGGTCCCTGTCCCCCATGGTCACTCCCCGACCTTGTTGTCTTCAGCAGAGGGAGCTGGTTCAGTCTCCTCTGAAGAGAACAATGAAAACTGGCTGCACACATCCACCCCCAGGCTATGGTGATCCTGAGACAAGTATGCATATTTACATAAATAATGGCTTCTTAAATTTTTCTCCTTTCCTATAAGTATAAAAGTTTTGAAAGAAGTAACTCCTTCCTGAGTGGAATCTATTTTTTCTGTATTTTGCACATTCACAAATATGCAATATCTAAAATACACAAGCTTGTTTTGATAGATAAGAGTGCATGGCATGAAAAAGGAGAAAAAATGTGTACATTTGAAAATTATTTCACGTGTTTCCTTGCCTATCCATCATGCCATTACAATTATTCTCCAGAGTAATCCCTTTTTGTCATCCTAGGCTGCGCACAGATGTCACAATTTATTTAACATTCTACAATGATTCTGACAGTGCACATGCACATCTGACAATTTCAATATGAATACTGAGGTAATATTATATTGCATTCTGTAGACCAATATAGAGGAAAAACAAATACTTTGTTTTCATAAAATTAAAAACAGTATTCAAGCTGAAGTATTACTGTTATATTCACAAAGTAAAACTGCCAAATGAAGTGTGGGTTGCAAAGTTACCAAATCAATTTCGTAGTATGAATGAATTATTTGAGGGAGGAAAAAAAAGGATTCGGAAGATCATTTAAACACATAGTTATTAGTACCATTTTTCTTTTTGATATGCAGATAATTTAAAATCATTAAATAGTGCTGCATTACAGTCCTTAAGAAGAACACACCACTCTCAGCAAGGTTTTTCCCTTGGTTTCCAGCTTCTGGTCTTTTCAGTGTCAATTTTCAATACTTCATATCTCCAAATCCTGTCATTATTCAGGGATAGCATTAATATAACCAGTGATAAAACTCATTCAGAAAAGTAGGCAGGGTGGGTAAATACATCAGGAGTGAAGGAGAGAAGCCATGGAAAACCAAGCTGCTTTAGTTATACATGCCATGGGAGCTAGGACCATACACCAGGGAGGATTTTATATGGCCAATCCACACTAATCCAGCACTTATGGCTAATGGACATGGAACAGGATTAAATCCATATGGAAAGGGCACTGAAAAGGTAAAAGAGGGAGTGATAAAAAAATTAAAGTAATGAAAAGGAACCGTCATCTCCTCTTAAACAATTTCATGCCTCAATCCATCTTCTGCAGTAGTCCAATCTGCCATCGTGCATATTCAGAATACATTGCACAACTGTCAATAATGCACTCCCAGAAAAAGTGACTACCACTAAAAACCCCTAAAATCATCCACTAAGGTAATGGTTCTATCAGTGCTTAGCAAACTAAATCCAGCTCAGTTCTAATGGCAATGGTCAGGGGCCCTGGTCCAACAGCTGATCTTTCCTTTTCATTCCTCCTCTCAAAAACAAACCCTTACATCTAGAGAGGCTGCTACCAAGTGAAAGGAAGCATTAACAGAACCTTACTCATGACAATTCTGTGGTCTCTTAAGTGCTTGTTCAGGCTTGATGCTCCAATAATTTGCAATATATCTAAGTCCTAGTATCCTAATATATCTAAATCCATCTGTTCCTAAACTTACATTTTAGTAAATGTGGAAATATTGGTAAGACCAAGATAGTTCAGGCTCCTCTTCTCCTCCTTTGTCAAGAACTTAATTTTCCCATGTCCTCATAAGTTGTGACCTGCCAGAATGGAATTGCAGTGCATGGAATTTGCAGGAAAATTTTTAAACTGAATTCGAAATGTAAGGAAGGAGAAGTGCACTTGGCAGTGTATTACCAGTGAGCACAAGAGCTACTGTTTACAACAGCACTCAAGACTGGAAGTGCCTCATATTTTACCTCACATCCCAGTAACATATTTGAGTGTCACCCACAAACAATTAGGACCTTGAATGAACTGAAATCCTACTGTTTTACCACAGGAAATCTGGAGGCACAGCATTTATGACTGTAGTTTTACATCACCCTGAAATCTCACAGACAATCTAGTGCTATTTCTAAAGGTATTGACTTAATGGCATGAAAAGGAACAAGGGCATGCCTTTCCCTGTAGCACTGCATCAAATGCTACGCTGAAACAGAGAGGATAGAAACAGGAGACACTTCCTGGGGTGAAGAGGAACACTGCTGACTCAAGTTATGAAGAGCTCTCTCTTTTTAGCCAAGGAGTTGGCTGAGCCCTCTATTGCTCCCATTTAACTAATCCCCTCACCTAACAGATAGACACTAAGGTCTTATTTTAATGCAGCTGCCAAACATATGATAGGTCATTTTCCTTAAAGGATTGAGATGGGAATGAACAAAGAGGAGTCTTAGCCCTAGTCAAGGGAGCAGCTTAGGAAACAAAAATAGTGGTACAAAGATCCAGGTTTTTCAGTTCCCTTAGGACTAGGATCCAGCTTGTATCCCTTAGCCTCACAGATCCCTGAAAGATCCCTTGTTGCTCATGTAAAGAGCCACAAAGTGAAAGCTGAAAAAAAAGCCCCAGACAAAATTTCTGTATCTCAGGAGGCAGGACTTTGATTCACATCTGCTCATACTGAAGAAGCAATGTGAAATTTTTGTATCAGGGGATGTCAGGTTGGCTGGACTGAAATTTGCCTTGACCTTAGAGGTTTGCAATGACTGACAGTAAAATGTAAACACTATTTATAAAGTAAGCATAAGGAATCCAGAACTTGAAGCAGTGACTGGAGAACACAGAATAAGTGTGATGGGACAGCTAAAAGTCAGAAATATCAGGGACTTGTCACCCCATTGAATATTGGTAATGATTGATGGCTAACAAAAGCTGCTATCTCCAAATACTTTGGTGATTTGGGGGAGCTCTTATTTGAGGAAGGTTTGTGCAGAAAGAGCAGCAGGCTAAGCACAGTGTTGTCTTTCTGACTTGAGGCTGTACTGTCAGCCTGGGCTCAGAAGCACATGGCTACCTCCACTGACGCAGCTGGACTCTGAGATGAACCAGGGATGGTAATCTATGGCTTCTATAAATACTCTCACCTCTCTGTACTCCTGTCCTTCCTGCCCAGTATATTTTACTGCTGAATCTTTCTTTTTGCCCTCTAATGAGGGCCCAGTTTGGCACACTCTGGGAAATATGTCCTTACATTACTTTTGTGATAAAAAGTTAAGTGAAAACCAACACTTCCATCTGATTCTCATCCACCAAGCCAGTGTTAAATTTTCCTCAGCTGAAAGTCACACTTACCATACTGCCATCATACCCACCATATTCTGAGACCTCCTGCCAAAATCCAACTCTGACTTGCAGGACCAGAACATAAATATTTCTGTTCCTTGGTTTTCATAACACATTTTAAAATGCCTTATTTTTTTTCTCTAGATACAGTTCCATGGCCTATTGAAGAAGCAAAAGTTTGATTTATAACACTAAAAACATCACCACTAAGACCAGATTTATGAGTAGACCAGTCTGCCACTCTATGGACACAGAGAGCTGCAGGAAAGGACTCTCTCTTTTCTCAAATCCATATATTTGGAGAGTTTCCTTGAATGGCTGTCAGCTGCTCTACCTTTGGGGAATGATGTAAGCAATTGTGACACTGACTTCTAAAACAAGATCTGGTGCAGGTACAGTTTTGCTTTAAATGTACTTTTTGGGCATCAGAAGAATATGTACTAAGCAGCAGAAACTCCTCATGTGCTGAAAATGGAATTATGACCCTGAGCTCTGTGCTTTTGTGACAAGACTGCATTGACTAATCGAGAAAGATATTTAAATATTTCACTATAGTAGCTCTAAAAAACACAACATACAGTACAGATGTACTCAGGTCTTCACACCAATCAAGCTCTTCCTTACAGGTAAAACTGCTCAACAGAAACTAACTTTTTCTGCCTGTGAGTAACTAGTTAAAAAACGCTAAAAACCACCCAAGATAACAGGCATAATCTCCTTGTTTTATACAAAAGAGACTCCCAAATGAGGTTAAAAAGGGACACCAGTCTTCCTCGTTTTGAAGGCAGACCAGAAAATCTGAAAAAACCTCATGGAGGAGACTTGTATGATTTACTGATTAATAAACAGGGTGGGTTTTTTTGGTTTCGTTTTGTTTTTTTTAAATTCTGACACAGGAAAAAATATGCACAGTAGGCAAGATACCACCTTCAGCTTATAGGCTACTACAATCCTATAAACTAGTCAATTACTCCCAGGCTATGCTGGCATGACTGAGATCAGCATCAGATGCTATGAAGTGAGGAGATCGAGGCTTTCTATTTAAAATAACATAATATATTTGTTTTAATATTTAAGAAACTCCAATCAAACCATCCTTATATTTCAACAGTATGCAATAAATATTTTAGCAGGTCAGAGCATTTTAGGTGTAAAGTGGTGACATGCTCACCCATGAATAAAGGGAATTATATTACATCATTGCAGAATCACAGGTGCACAGAATGGTTGAGGTGGGAAGAGACCTCTAGAGGTCATCTCGTCTAACTCCCTGCTCAAGCAGGGCCACCTAGAGCAGGTTCACCAGGACTAATCTAGATGCTTTTGGAAGATTTTCATTAAAGGTTTATAACATGTTAAACCTTTTCATTAAAGGTTTATAAGATGCTATATATATATATATGTATAGCATACATATATATATGCTATATACATATATAGCATTTTCCTAACTGACAGAAATGAGGAAAATTATCTCTGAAACTCCTAAGGAAGTACTTGCGTATTATAATTATCTCTGTGTTTGAGCAGTTATCTGAAATTATACCTGTGAGTAAATATTAGAATCTGAAAAACTGTCTAAAACAGAATGGCAAAGTTTATCCAACAGACAATTTAGATATTGCTTGTTTTTAAACCACATCTCAACTAAGCAAATTTGGTTTAAAGTTTTTTGCTAACTCAGTCAAGAAACATAATTTTGGAAACAAAACAAATTTTAAAAAGGTGCCATTTCAAAGGTGCAATTTCCCATTCATTTTATCAGCAATATTTAAATAGACTTTCATGGCCACTGAAAAGACAAACAACAATAACAACAACAACAAAGTAAAATAAAAATTAAGAGTCAAATATAGGTGGAGCAGGACTTCCCAGTAAAATTAAAAATCCAAAACATGAATAGTCATTTGTCCCCTTCTGTCCTGTCTACCTTAGCATGTACTGCTCTATACATGCAATTATATGTTTCAGAACATTACTGATTTTTTCATAATCTTAACATAAAATCACAGTCTGCCCATGGAAAAGGATGCCTCTTGTTGTCACAATTCTTCTTCAGATGCAGCTCTGATATTTATATTTGCTATACAGTATTTCTTTAAATGGTCCACTCCAGCACAGGAAGCAATTACAGCTCCTAATGATGCCCTTCTCAGCAGGATCGGCATGTCTATAAAAGGTTGCCTGATAAGGAGCTGAGGCTGAGATAAGGCTGCAAACAGATTGCATGCCTCTCCATCAATATGCTGCCGTATGTTGTACCCTTCTCTCAGGAACTGCAGTGGATCTTACACATCCTGCTGGAAGTGCTTCATGCCATCATGTATATAAAACAACGTGATCCCTTTAAGATCATTGCTTTTGAAAGTATCTATCTCTAGTAAAGCACTTAATTCCTCTTGTTTGGCCAGGTAACAAATGTCCAGGGAAAATTTTTGTTTTCTGTGCCTCAGGGATACTTGGTCTATGTGCAGAGTGCCGGGGTGGTGAAAGAGAACAATTAATACCATCTCCTGAATGCACTGTTTTGTTCCCATGTGTATTTATAGTGGGCTATAAAGACTCAGCTAAGTCAGAAATTATCTGATGCATGCAGGACTTCATGACACAGAGCTGCAGTACTGTCTCCTGAGATTAAGGGTGGGACACAGAGCTATTTCTCAGCACAAACACTGCAGTTGCTCTGAGAAAGAAAATACCATCTTCTTTTCCCAAGCTTTTGCATTTCAATGCTATCTTGTCCCAGTTACACTCAAATGTGTTAGGCAGGCAATAAGAAATATGGAGTTGTTGAAACTTTTATTTCAAGATGGGCAAGATGGCAATTCAAAGTCAGGCTTGAAATAGAAGGCAGGTTTATTCCTTCAGCGTGGAAGTATTCCTGCAACTGCAACATAGATTGCTCTTATTTGAACAAACCTTGTAGTTAAGAGCCAGACATGCCCTTGGTTTACAGCCAAGCCCCTGTTACGACACGGCAAAGATATTTAATACAATGAGTTTCCCATCTAAGTGTAGGAAATCCCCTAGTGGGGCGTTTCTGGAAAGACACCGAAGGTCTGAAATCAATGAGGTGGAGTGCCGAAGGAGAACGGGAAGATGCCGACTGGCTCAGGAAGTGAGTTGTTTGTGAGCAGCTGTGCTGTGGCCTTCCAGCTCTGCAGGGAGGGCTGCTAGCCCAACCTGCCTCCCTTCCAGAGAGAAGATCATCTGCAAGGGGTGCTTTCTGGTAGCTGTTAAACATAGATACAGAGGCTGTGGGCTAAATAAAAAGAAACAACACCATGCTAGAGTGCTTGCTATTTTGAAAACAAAATCAGTGATCTGAAGTGATTCCAAAGTCCTGAACACTCAAATTAGTGCTGATGAAGATAAACTGGTAATATATGAGGAGATGAGGTGACCTGGTAAAAAAATATAATCTCTTACATAGGTCTGTAATTTATCACCTAGATCAGCACAAACTTCCAAGGGATGTAGCTAGGAGGAAGGAAGGAAGGAAGGAAGGAAGGAAGGAAGGAAGG